>RJWT010004239.1:0-33948 GCA_004365215.1 Cuniculus paca | reverse complement strand
AGAGATAAAAAGTCCTAAGTACAATATTCCCCTGAATGACAAATCAACAAACAGCTGAAAACATCAGTCATGGGGAGGTCTGATGGGAGTTGTTAGATGCTTCTGGGAATGTTTAAATGCATAACTGTTCTCATCAGAGGTGACCGACAGAAGTTGCTTCCAGCTTTTGATAGTTTACAACACCATCCTGTCAGAATGTACTTTCTATTTCCTCTTCATGGACACATCTTTCTCCTTCAAGAAGGGACCACGGTGTATGACTTGTTCTTTCCCCAGATATTAGCACCGGGCTGAACATACACAGCAGGAGCTTGGTGAGTCAGTGAATGAATGAATGAATGAATGAATAAAACTATTTCCTTCTGGATATAGGTGAGCTGAGTCGTCAACTGGAAGAAAAAGAAAGCATAGTGTCCCAACTTTCCAGGAGCAAGCAAGCATTTACCCAACAAATAGAAGAGCTCAAGAGACAGCTGGAGGAAGAGAGCAAGGTACCTCCTCTGAGAGATGCTTTCCTGTTCTAATTTTCAAAAACAAAACAAAGACTCCACAACTTTACTCAGTAGATGATGATAGTGGAAATACCTTGGATCATATGTAGCATCCATGTACTAAATCCACTAGGGTCTCCTTGTCTTCCACAGGCCAAGAACGCCCTAGCGCACGCCCTGCAGTCCTCCCGCCACGACTGTGACCTGCTGCGGGAGCAGTACGAGGAGGAGCAGGAAGCCAAGGCAGAGCTGCAGAGGGCGCTGTCCAAGGCCAACAGTGAGGTTGCCCAGTGGAGGACCAAATATGAGACCGACGCCATCCAGCGCACGGAGGAGTTGGAGGAGGCCAAGTATGTGACTTTGTTTGCCTTCGTAAGAACTGGAATCCCTAAGTGCTCATGTGGCAGAGCACACTGGCTTCAAGAACTACTTGGGAGTGAATTCGATGAGTTCATTTCTGTTACCAGATGTTCTCCCAGTGTATGTGTCTTTAAATGCAGCACTGCAACATTTGAGGAATTTGGTGTTAGCACATTTTATTAAGACAAGTGACTTTGATCTTGGATAGAGACGGAGCAGGGTATTGATCACTGATTTTTAGCAGACAGGGAATTCTGCTGGGCTTATGAAAGCACACGAGTGTTTGAATTGCATAGATTAGTGATTATAACTTGAATAGTAATGTTAAAGAAGATAGAAACTTAATCGCATCTGCTTCGCTTTCATATTTAAGGAAAAAACTTGCTCAGCGCCTTCAAGATTCTGAGGAACAGGTTGAGGCAGTGAATGCTAAATGTGCTTCCTTGGAAAAGACAAAGCAGAGACTGCAAGGAGAGGTGGAGGATCTGATGGTTGATGTCGAAAGAGCCAATTCTTTGGCTACTGCTCTGGACAAGAAACAGAGGAACTTTGACAAGGTGTGAGATTAATTCCACGGCTGAAAGCTAGGATGTGGGGAGTTCTAGTGGCTGTGGAGGAAGGAGACTGGGTCCCACACCTGACTCCTTTGTTCCCCAGCAGGGTGGCCTTGGGAAAGTCCCTGAAATTCACTAGGATGTAATTTCTTCATCTATGGAACAAAATGGAAATGGGATGAGGGTGGAAGTCACTTTTAAACACTGTAGGTGGAAATATCAGTTTCCCCAAGGCCATTCAGTTCCAAATCCTTTTCCTTCCCACATACTGTTAATTCGTCTGGGTGGTCGACATGTGAAACTCACACTTATGTCTCAATGGGAGGTTTTGTGAAAGCCCCTGTCTCCCTGTATGGCAGATAAGGTTGATGGAAACCAATATTTTCATGAAATACTGAAGTACGGGGCCATTTTTCATATTAGAAAAAGGACCATTATGCCTAGCTAATTCCTTCTCAAAGGATCCACCTGGTTTTTGGAGACTGCAAGAGTTTTGGGAGAGGGTGATTGTTACTGATTGGTTAGGGTGAGTAAATTTACAGAATGCAACACCCAATAATCAAGAAAAAGAGCCAGAAAAAAGATAGCACCAAATGTAGCCCTAAGTCTGGGAGTATTCCCCTTAAAGGTGATATTAAATAGAAGCCCGGAGGCGGACAGCTCCTACACAGAAACCCCTTCCATTCTGGTGATTCAGGTGCTTGCCGAGTGGAAGACAAAGTGTGAGGAGAGCCAAGCAGAGCTGGAGGCATCTCTGAAGGAGTCCCGCTCCTTGAGCACTGAGCTCTTCAAACTGAAAAACGCCTATGAGGAAGCCTTAGATCAACTTGAAACTGTGAAACGGGAAAATAAGAACTTAGAGCGTAAGCCATTCCAGTGTAAGATGGTCCGAAACTTTCTCCCTTCATACTCCATAGCGAAGTGAGCCAATGTGGGCTGACTCCATGTTTCAGACCCCTACACCCTTGTCTCTGTTGATGTACCCTCAGAGCGTTCACCTTCCAATGTGTTATTCTGGAGTCTCTGTTCACAACGTCTTATCTCTAAGAAACAGCAGTCCTTTGGAATTATAATAAACTAGTCAAAAAGCATTGAGTCAGTGTTTTCCATGCCTGGAAAACCATGCAGGGGCATCCAAATGCAATCAAAACTTATTTCCTTGCAGAAGAGATAGCGGATCTCACTGAACAAATTGCTGAAAATGGTAAAACCATCCATGAACTGGAGAAATCAAGAAAGCAGATGGAGCTGGAAAAGGCCGATATCCAGCTGGCTCTGGAAGAAGCAGAGGTGAGCATGAATGCTAGGGAGGCAGCGGCAGGGACAGAGGCAGTGATGGGGCCCCAGAGACAAGCTGGCCCCATTCAGCAGCTTAGTTTTTGGCTTTGTAAAATCAAAGTCTAATGCCTGCTCTTCTCCCATTAGACAGGATAAGTGTGAGGTTGAACAAGAGTAAGATCTCTGAGTTATCTGGAATGTATTGGATAGGATCATTAAAATAGGTCTAAAAATGGGATTTTCTAAAATTTTATTTGGGTTTTGAATATCTGTAAAGTGCTTTGCACTCCTATCCAAAAAATAGAATAATTTAAATATTATTTGATCATATAATCAAAATGAAATAGCAATGAAAGTGGTTATAGTTCTGTACTGAAAATAAATTCAGGTTTTTAAAAAAGGTAGATTTGAATGTTGCAGGGTTCGATTAAAGATCATCCATTGGAACTCTGTCACTCCAAGGGTTGAGTAGCAGGCTCTGCACCAGCTCGGATACCATTCCCTTTGCTCTTGTTCTTTAAAGGCTGCCCTAGAGCATGAAGAAGCCAAGATCCTCCGCATCCAGCTCGAATTAACCCAAGTGAAATCAGAAATCGATAGGAAGATCGCTGAGAAGGACGAAGAGATCGAGCAGCTGAAGAGGAACTACCAGAGGACGGTGGAGACGATGCAGAGCGCCCTGGATGCGGAAGTGCGGAGCAGGAACGAAGCCATTCGCGTCAAGAAGAAGATGGAAGGTGACCTGAACGAGATCGAGATCCAGCTGAGCCACGCCAACCGCCAGGCAGCAGAGACTCTCAAGCACCTCAGGAGCATCCAGGGACAGCTGAAGGTGCAGGGAGCTCCCGGGGTGGGGTGAGGTTGGGGTTGGAGACCTCTCCTGTCCTTAGATACTCCAAGATGTAGATGAGGCTTACGATCCTGGAACCTCCACTTCAGACATTGTTTCCTGTTTCCCTCTGACCAGGACACCCAGCTGCACCTGGATGATGCTCTCCGGGGCCAGGAGGACCTGAAGGAGCAGCTGGCGATCGTGGAGCGCAGAGCCAACCTGCTGCAGGCTGAGGTAGAAGAGCTGCAGGCCACACTGGAGCAGACGGAGAGGGCTCGGAAGTTGGCAGAACAGGAGCTCCTGGACTCCAATGAGAGAGTGCAGCTGCTGCACACCCAGGTGAGGGAGGGTGACAGGGCAAGATGGGGGTTCAGGGTCCGCCTGATCACAGTAGCATGACGCACCTCCTCTCGCCCCAGAACACCAGCCTCATCCACACCAAGAAGAAGCTGGAGACAGACCTCACACAGCTCCAGAGTGAGGTGGAAGATGCCAGCAGGGATGCAAGGAATGCAGAAGAGAAGGCCAAGAAGGCCATCACAGACGTAAGACTTTTGCTTCTTCTCTGTGTGGCCTTCGCAACTGTGTTTCTTGAAAGCCCCCTCTTCTCTCCTACCTCCAGATAGTCCCACTAGACAGGTAGGTGCTTCCCCAGGATACACATGGGGCATATTCTGCTTCAAAACTCTTCCTATCGCTCCTCAGACTGACTGTTTCCTCCTGTACATTTGAAAGGGAGGCAGAGGGAAAAGAGACAGGAAGGGATAATACCTTATTTGTTCTGGTTATGGAGAAGTGTGCTTTTGCTTCCTAAACATCTGACTTCTTCCAGTCATCGAGATGAACCCTGTACTCGCTTCCTCAACCTTTTAACCTTCCTGGTCTCTCTCCCTGGTCCCACAGCTCCCATAGCACCAGGCATGGCACTGGCTGATAGCAGAACACTATCTCCAAGTTACTTATGCATGCACTCCCTTCTCAAGAAACCTTCCTTGAGTCTCAGTATCCCCAAACCTGTGATGCTGGGTATCAAATCAATCTTCCCAAAGCCTTAGGATCCTTTGAAAATACTATGTATGTTGGTGATAATGAAAAACCTTCATGGTGGGAAAGACCTATGGAGGAGTTTCAGGAAAGCAAAGCAGTGTTTCCCATCCAGCCCTTGCGGGTTCCTTTTGTTCATTACTTTATATCCTGGGTATAGCTCCTGTCCTATTCCAGGGTGAAGGACACGCTCACTCAGTGCCTCACCTATTGTCCTTTTTCTTTAGCATGGTCTCTGGCCCTTGGGTACCCAGGTTTCCATACCTCCCAGACCTTTGGGCTGGTCTGCATTTCTGCTGGTGTGATCTGCTTTCCAGGCCGCCATGATGGCCGAGGAGCTGAAGAAGGAGCAGGACACCAGCGCCCACCTGGAGCGGATGAAGAAGAACCTGGAGCAGACGGTGAAGGACCTGCAGCACCGTCTGGATGAGGCCGAGCAGCTGGCGCTGAAGGGTGGCAAGAAGCAGATCCAGAAACTGGAGGCCAGGGTATTTGCAGGAGGAGCCCAGGCCTGAGCTTCCCGGCCTCTCCAGCTCATGCCACAGCCCTGGAATAATTTCTCCACCATCTCCCCCAGATCCGAGAGCTGGAGTTTGAGCTAGAAGGGGAGCAGAAGAAAAACACAGAGTCTGTGAAGGGCCTGAGGAAGTACGAACGCCGAGTCAAGGAGCTGACATACCAGGTAGGTGGAAAGAAGGCCCAACAGACATTTTCTCTATAAGATGCACACCAACCTTGGAACCTCCACCCAAATGTAGGGAGAAATACTCAGGCCAAGAAAACTGGCCTAACTTATGCACTTCTGCCCCTCTTCTCCAGAATCATCTCTACTTTTTCATTTTCAGAGTGAAGAGGACAGGAAGAACGTGCTGAGATTGCAGGATCTGGTGGATAAACTTCAAGTGAAAGTCAAGTCCTACAAGAGGCAGGCGGAGGAGGCTGTAAGTCGGCTGCATGTGTGATTTTGGAATGGCGGCCTTGTCTGTTTCCCGCAAGGCTTTGGGGAAGGGCATGCTGATCTTACCTGCTTGGGCTCTTTGGTTTTAGGATGAACAAGCCAATGTTCATCTCACCAAATTCCGAAAAGCTCAGCATGAGCTGGAGGAGGCTGAGGAACGTGCTGACATTGCAGAATCTCAAGTCAATAAGCTTCGTGCTAAGACCCGGGACTTCACCTCCAGCAGGGTAAGTCCTTGACCTGGGATGAACCCAGGGCGATTGCAGAAACTTTTAAGCCGGAAGGAACCACTGGGAATCTTTGCCTTTACAGCCAGGGAATCTTAGGCTCAGGAGGAGAACGGATTTGTTTAAAGACATTTAGCCAAATAGAGCCCCACTAAGGCAGAAGCCAGCTCGGCAGGTCACACAAAGAAAAATTCCAGAAAAGAATAAGCGTTGGAACCACTGGGCCCTCTTCGAGCGCCCTCTGCTGATCAGAGAGTGCTGCTGCAGGAGTACCTCATAGAGCCCGCTGTGCTTGTCTACAGTAGCCCCACACGTGAACGGATTGCTGCCTAGCGAATGGAGCTTGCTCTCTGGCTGCCAGTTTCTTACGTTATGTGTGACTTCGTGTATGCAATCACGCGTGCCCCCAAGGTGCAAACAATATCCTGTGTCCCACTGAAATAGAAAAGCACCTCCCAATACTTGCCAGACAAGGGGAGGAGGAAATGTGTCCCTGCCACCTGCCTTGATTAGAGGTGTGCGTTTTCCTTCCAGATGGTGGTCCATGAGAGTGAAGAGTGAGCGAGCCCTCCTGCAGCAGGACCGAAGGTATGCACAATGTATATCTTCACGGCTCCTCTTCTGACCACTATACGGAATTTCCATGTGACTCCTTTTCACATGCAATAAAATTGTCTTTGTTTTCCATCTGGGGATGCTTCATTGTGTTTGTTTTCTTCTACTCCATAAAGAAAGGATTTTTTTTGTTTGGTGAATTTTATGCTCAATGTTGAAATCTCAGACAGCAGATGACTTAATTGTTGTATGTATGTGGGAGGAAGAGATTACTTTTGGTTTGAACTTCATAGTAGATGAAAGAGAAAAAATACTTCTAGGTTAACTATTTGGTGTGTGCATGTGTGTGTGTATGAGAGGGGGAGATTTTCAAGAATCATGTCTTACTATATGAGGGAAACACCTAAGTTAGGCTCAAGAAAACCCAGTCTCATTTGGGCAGTTATTAAGCAAGGGATGATTTCTACCTCCTCTAAGTTCCATCAGGAAAATATGTCAGGAATGTAGTAGATATTTGCTGAGTATCTGCTCTGCGCTTACACTGTGCTGTTAGAAATACTCAAATGAATGAAACTGTGTTAGGTCCCTTCAGGAGCTAGGTCTAAATCTACCACATGGTCCTGTTATCTTGTCTCAATCTGTACTATTTCAGAGCTGCACAACCAAAAATCCCATCCCTTGTTCAGGATGAATCTGTATTTACCTAAAGAGGAAAAATAGAGCCAGAAGTCAGAGTAATCATTTTGCTGACCTGCTACTGGAAATGGCATCTTCTAACGTGAGATCACTAATTTCTCATTATAATTCAACTTATCAGAAAGAGTTGCCAAGTCCTTTTCTTTATTTATTTCTAGATTAGGCAATGAATGACTCTATGGAGAGTGCCCATCAATACTCAACACCAGGTTTAGCATCTCCTATAATGCACCATTATAAGAGGAAGAAAGCTAAATTGATGTCAGATTTGTCCTGTCTGCGATTTCAAGTCCTTTTTTGACTTGCTTTCACATGCAACTTTATTTTAATTAATTAATTAATTAACTTTATAGTCTTGAGGATCAAATCCAGGACCTTCTGCATGCTAGACAAGAAGCTACAACTCCAGCTGCTTGAGTTGCTTTCAATATTTCATGGTAACACTGTGACAAAAAAGTGGCATGTTCTTCCAGTGAGGACTGTTGCTGAGAGGAAATCACAGTGACAAGAACAGGTCTGACCCATGTCCAGGCCTGAGGCAGGAACAAAAGGGCTATGGTAATTGAGATCCTCTCGGTTTAGGAGGCCTGCTGTATATTGCCTTCTGCAGAAAGCACACAACAGAGAAAATAAATGATTTCTCATTGCAGAGGTATTCCAACTGTTAGGTAAAGAAGAAGTGAAAGACCGGAATATCACCATCTTGCTATGAAGTAGGAACCCTTAATGAATTAAGACAACTCAAATCACAAAGAGATAGATAGCCAGACATGATATACCACCTAGTAGAAGAGCACACCATTGCCTGCAAAGAATTCTTGCCCAACAGTCTACCTGGGGTCTGATCAGCCCTCTAGATATGACAGCCACCAACCTGTAAGCAACTTGGACAAAGACATATGATACAACCTATAACATCCAGGGTGTAGGAAACACGATGGAACAAGTCATCTAGTTTTTCCAACAAATGAGTTGCAAAGAAAAAAGTATAGAAAAAAAATGAAAGGGAGAACCCACAGATTAAAGAGACCGAATGGGCCTATCCACCAGTTATACTGTATGACTTGTTTTGTACAAGATCTTGACTCATACAGACCTTGGTCTGTACAAACAAGGGTTAAAACACAAATACACACACATGTGTACTCTAGGAAATTTGTATCAATATTGGACATTCGGTGGTGATGATGAATTCTCGTTCATTTTTAAGGTATTATGTGATAATGTGATATTACTGTCAGAAATAGTGCAGATCTTTAAAAGCACATACAATATTTACAATATGGAAGGAATGGCAAGTGAGGAAGCAAGCTTTATAGTCAGCCTGTTTTACAGAATTGAAAACACAGATTTATTAAAAAGAAGCTTCTGCTTCTGATGTATTTGACGCATGACAGAGCCTTGAACTTGAGGATTTCTGAGACACCCTATGTGTCCACTTATCAGCAAAATGTGACATTTGACACAAAAGAAACAAGTGGAGTCTGGTTCTGGAAGCTACTTCTGACCGTCTAATTCCATTAGGTTCTGATTCTGTGAAAGACATAAATGAGAAGAATTCATTTTCTCAGAGTTAGCTTTGTGATGAACTTTACTCTGTAAAGCAAAAGATGTCGGTGATTATAGAGAATGGCAGCCTTGCTGTTCAGGCCAGAAAATGAAAGCAAGACTCTCCTTCCAAATAAGGAGTTGCTAAGTGACACATGCCCACTAGAGGACGTCTTATCTAGCAATAGGGAGGGGGAGAATGAAATCAGCCACTATTTACTGAACGCTTATCCAGCATGGGCTCCCTCATGTCATCCGTATAAAGATTCAGAGATGATGAGATGGGCCTGATCACACCTGCTTATTACAGAGTCAGAAGAAACCAAAACACAGAGTAACTTGCTCAAGGTCAAAATGGCAGAGCTGGGCTTCTCTTTGGAGTCTGAGACTGTTTTACCCCACAAAGCACTGTCTACCTAGTCAGGTGGCTAAATAGAGACAAGAAATACCTCCAGAGAGGGGGAATATGGAGCACAGGTGTGTTTAAACTGGGCTAATAAGACACAAAGTGTCCACTTTTTTTCCTTCTGATTACTATTTCTATTCACTTCTCCAGGCATCCCACTATGCTCATCAACTCACTCACTGCATCCTCAGTCCCCCTCAGGAAGGCCAAAGGCCATGCTTGTCCTTTGCCTCATGCGCGAGGTCCACTAGATCTTTTGCACATGAGCTCAAAAGGGCGATGCACCTCTCATCTTCTAGCATGTGTCTTTGAGTTGGATCTTACTCTCTCCAAATTTTGAGGACCATTTCTAATTACTTCTCCTATTTTTAAACAAATAGCCTTACCTTGTTAAAAGAATTATTTTTCTGGTATTGAGGCATAGAATTTATTTATTTTCTTCCTATCCTCCTCTGGCTTTCTGAATTCCTTACTGAGTCTCAATTCTTCCAGCAGCGGATTTCTGTATTTTATTACCTGTTATAATGTTTTTTTAAAAATATATAAGGAACATACTCAAAAGCAGGACTACAAAAGACCTGTCAAGTGCAGAGGGCTTGCCAGCTAGGATGCCAGACTCCTTCATTTGGAATGGATGAGACCTTGATTTATGATTGGCAGATGGATCCCTTCTTAAGGACAGGAGGGACACAGTTTCTAATAGGAGTAACACGTCCTTGGGGAGGGAAATTAGTTCCAGTTTGTAGCCTGCCACCAGATGGTGAGGGCAGCTCTTCATTCCTCCATGCCTGGGTCAGTGTGACAGCTGAGTGTTTTAATTAGCCAGTGTGCCTCCAAACCTGTCAGCCGCCCAGAACACGGAGGTCTATTTGCAACCCCTCCCCCAGTAATCCCACTGCTAAAAACAGCTGAAGTTCAGAGGCTCTGAGGCTCCTTGTTAGAAGTGAGCAGTGATCGGGTTACCCTCGGCTATGCCGAGACATTCCGGAGGTTCTCATGTCTCCAGCTGTGGGCCATCAGGAGCCTGGAGCCTAGGATGGCACTAGTTATTTTTATCTAAGATGGTGCAGGCTTTTCATGACAGTGAGGAGCAAGAAGCCCCCACTCCTGGGGGTCTGCTCCATTTTATATCAAATGAGACCTGGTTCTCTTTCAGCAGCCATGGGAAGGGTTAGGAGAGGACTTAACACCAGCTTGCTGAGAGAAGAGGCATTTCAGATAAAGAAAATATAGCATTGTCATAACATTGGGTTTCCCTAGGTGGCCTTTGTACCTCAAGGACAGAGAAGGGAATAGAAGTACCCAGATAATAATAATAAAACTAAAACCACGCAGGTAGTACGCATTAGAGGAAAGTGACAGGTGATGAAACACCAAAACAAAGTTGATGGCTTTTGCAGTGCTTGGTGTGCAAGAGGTGCTCAATATTCACGTGGAATTCCTAGTAGGAAAAGTAACGTGGCGGGGGAGTCTGTCGCCTGTGAGGAAAATAAGCTCTCTCTGTGCCAACTGCTCGCCTCCACACATCAGTAACAAAAGGAGAATAATAACAGAATAATAACTCAGAAGTAGTTCTTCATGAGTTTGAGAACAATTCTAGCCATGAAAGTTATTTTCTTGGCTTTCTGAAACAACAGCAAAGGCATCGCTGTTTTAATATTCACACAGGCCTATAAGCCCAAGCGAAGATCAAATGAAAGGAGGCCCTCGAGGTGAGGCGCCACCCTGTGAAGGCTGGGGACTGCCAGTGCCTGAGCACAGGGTCAGTGCCTCCGCCCACCCCAGATTTGCAGCTGAAAGTTTCAGGTTCGTGTTTCCTCATACCTGTGTTCATGCATCTACCATTTACCAACTGTCTATCCTATGCCCAAGATCAGGGAATGGGAGAAGCTGAAGTCCCCGGGAAAGCCAGACCAGGAGAAGGAGGACAGGAGTGCACATGGTAAAGCCGTGAGGCTCAGAGTGGGGAGGGTAGCAGGATGGGTAGAGTGATGTACATTTCCAAATATGGCCCAGCTTCAGGGCTGGGCAAGATGAACATCCGGCAGCAGCTGTGCCTATTTTGGGCCTGGGGTCTCTGTCTCAAAGGCAACAGGTGTTGCAACCCAAAGAACAGGCCATTAACACATGGGCATTTATTTTGAGGGCATCCTGGCATCATTCCCAGGGGCAAAAGTCAGTCTTTCAATTAATTATCTCCAGCTGGAAACATAACCCCACCCCTCCTGTTTCTCTCCTTCTCCTTCAAGACAGAAGACCTCAAAACAGCAAACAGGGACATTCAGTGACCAGTGGCACCTGGAAGTGCCTGCCACTTCTGTTTCTTCCTGCCACTTCCACTGTGCCACCCTTAGAAAAGGTTAGAGGGGCAGTGCCAGCCAGTCTGGCCCCAAACCTGAAATGGGTGCTTTCAGCAGCGAGGGACCCCAGGGTCTGTAGGTCTCTTCCACTCCATTCCCAGAAGAGCTCCACAAGCTTAGACTCGAATTCCTGACTCAGAATCCAGGGACATTTCCATTGTCTGACCGGCTGGCACTGGGCAGGATTTATGCTTTCTCAGCCTTGGCTCCCTCCAGACTTCCTGCAAACTCTGTCTTGTCTTACAATCCTGCGCAATCTATTTCTTTCATTCATTGCCTAAAATATGGGATAAGAGATGAACACAGGCTTGTTTCTTTTTTTGTGACTCCCAACATCTTTGTAACAAAATATTAATTGCTGTAAGTCATCCTGAGGTCCTGTGATGAAAAGACAGTTTGAATATTAATCATAACTTTACAGAAAAAGGAAGAAGCAATTTTGACAGGTCTCTTTCTGAATTTTATGGCTTCACTGATACTCTTTGGTGAGTTTTAATGCTGGTAATACAAAGATCCAGTGACCTAAGGTGTACATAGGTTACAAACCATTTGTGCCTGAAGAGTGTTTGGATGTTCCCCAACTTCCTATGCTTCTGCTGGATAAAGCCCTTGTAAATTGAAAATCTCCTAAGTTGAAATTGCATATAATACATCAGGCCTAGAGTCAGTATCTTATAGCATGCAGTTAACCTAGGAAAAGATCCAAATGCAAAATTCAAAGAATGATTTCCGTTGACTGCATATCATCTCTATACCACTATAAGTGAAACCATCCTAAATCAAGGACCATCAACCTAGTATTCAAAGTGAATAATATCGTAACATGGTCGGTAGAAGACCACTTGGTTGGCTCTCCTCGAATGCAGAGCACTTACCTCCCCATTAGTTAAACTGGGCCCTCTCTCCATGTACTGTTATGTACAGAGCTGGCTAACATTTTTTTTTCTCCCTTCAATTGGCTCTAAGCAATGTAAACAGGGCTAGCTGATGTACCAATGTGTAATCTTTGAAGCCAGCCAACAGTTTCCTGTTTCCTCACCTCATGTCTCCCTGTAAAAAGTTGAGCACAGCGGGATGGTAGAGCCATATAGCTCCAGGAATGTCAACTGGGTTTGAACCTCAAGATGAGAGGCTATGACTTCCCAGGGCACAAAAGTTTACATATCAGAAACTGGAACAACAACCTCCTAAACATTTAAATGCTGCCCCAATTGAATTATGCAGATTGGTCTTTCTGCATACCCTTTTCTCTGCATATTGCAAAGGTGCTTTCTGGCCTCCTAGCTAAGCCTAGCTCATAGACTCACATAATTCCTGCCATTTTCACCATCATTCATCCTTGAGCCACTCCGTTTTTCTTGAGTTAATAAATTCTGGGTGAGGTCCTGGGTCAGGGCTTTTGTCCCATGAATTCTTACTTGGATCGGACTTAGGATCTCTTGGCTGCCCGTAACTGTAAATATGTCCTAGTGTCTTTATTCTTGCTGTGGGTTGCAATGGAGGTGGTAGATTAAAATTAACTTGCTGGGATTCCAATAATGCTTCAATGGGATCACAAATATAAACTTCCCAGACCATGAGGAGGATGAAAAAAGGGATTACAATATTTGGATTATAATGAGTCCATTCAGATTAGGTGATACATCTGAGTTCTCAGGCCTACATGAAACACAACTCCATCACTGCTCTGCCCAGACCCTGTGAGTGGCTCCTCTGCCTGTCAGCAGAGGACACTGACCTCATACTGACACATGGCAGCAAATATGGCCCTCTTTTGCTCTCCTGCCCGGCTACATCAACTTGCTGAAATCCTGACACCCCTCAATGGTCCCTGGGTCCTTCCCAACCACCAGCAGCCATATCCCATCCCTTGTAGACCTTTCTAGGGGCACTTAAAAAAATTCTTCTACTGCCCCCAAGTAGCAGTTCCAACTTACTGTCTTACTTATGTGTCCCAGTTCCTACCTCAAGAATTTGTAGTCACACACACACACACACACACACACACACACACACACAGTTTAGAGAGTTGTTGGAAGGACACTGAAAGATGAATGAGAAAATCTGGGCTACAGTCTTAATGTCTTAATTTTACTTCCAGTTTCTTTCATAATCCTGGGCAGCTTGCTATCTAGAAATTAGGATTCCTTACCTGAGAAAAAGAGAGATCAACATTATCTTAAGGATTCTTAAATCCAACTGGGCATCAGCATTGCTTGATATTCCTTTTAAAAAAATGGGTTGGTCTAGAGCTTGGGAATCTCTACTGAGAGCCTCTCTGCTTATGGCCTAAAGATACGCTTGTGCCTAAAGTTACGCTCTTAGAGTAGCTGTTTAGAGAACAGATTCCTAGCTGGACATGACTGTTGGATGCTTGTAATCCTAGCACTCTAGGAGGCTGAGGCAGAAAGATCACAAATTTGAGCCCAGCCTAGGGAATTTAGCAACTTTGCAAAGCCCTGCCTTAAAAAGAAAAAATTGAAAGCTGAGAATGTAGCTCGGTGCAAAAGTCTTGGTTTCAATCCTCAGTACTGGAAAAAAATGAAAGCAGATTTCTGGATCCCAACCCAGACCTACTATGTGGAAATTTCCAGTAGAGATATCTGATAACTTGCGCAGTTAACCAGCACTCCAGGAGACTTGTCATGAAGCCAGCCAGGGAAACAAAGCAGCCCAAACATTGGCAATGTTGCATCCATCTGGGAGTGTGTCAGAAAGGCTGAATCTCAAGCCCTTCCTTGCACTACCCAGTAAGAATCAGTAGTCTAACAAGAGCTGTAGGTGACTGGTAGCACTAGAGTTTGAGAAGCATGGGCCGTGGTCTGTTGTTTGCAAAGGCTAGCATGCTGCAGAGTCTTCTGGAAGGCTCGTTGATATCAAACTATGTTACTGAGCCCTGCCCTCCAATTTCTGATTCTCAGGTCTGGACTAGGCCTGGTGACACTGATGCTGTTGATCTGGGGACCACACTTTAAGAACCAGACCCTGAGGAGGTCTCTCAGGACTCTATTTTAAAGCATGAAATCTTTCTACTTTGTTTTTTCCCTCATTAATCTACTTGCATACTTGCAAATGCTATTCACCCACCCTGAGTGTGTAAACTCCTATGGGCGTAACTGTTGAAGTGCTATATTGTTTGATGCGGGTCGTATTTGTTGTAAAAGTTTCAGACAAGTCGCAGTGCGGAGGTTGGATGTGGCTGCCCAAAAAGGAGACATCCTCTTCTCCTTCCCTTGCCACTGCCTGAATGAACTGAGGTGGGAGATACTGCTCCTGAGACTGCCACTTTAAATGCCCCCTTGAGCTCCTGACAAGAGTATGTTTTGTTGCTCTTGGAAACGGATTTTCTCACCCATTCCTAGAACTAGAGGCTTGGGCACAGGCAGCTGAAGGGGGCGGGGCTAGAGACATGGTCTACCTTCTTTGATGAGGGTGTAGAAGGTGCTTCAGGACAGAAGGCTTCAAGATCCCTCCACTGCCAAGGACAGTGCTATATCTGTCACGGGAATTTCCTGTTATGGATGTACCCAGCCTGCTCCGTGGGACCTCCCAACACATCTGTTCACTGGGTCTCCCTGAGGCCTGTACAATTGTCCAGTGGTGTCTCCCATGCTCAGGACAGCTCCCCACCCCAGGGCTCCAGGACATTTCTGTGGCTCTGCCTGGTGTCGTCTTCACGCCTTGGCACTAGTCTTCCACTAGGTGGCACCACTGCTCTGCCGGACCCCACAGTGCCCAGCAGGGCCTCAGCAGAAGCGCTGCCGTTCTCCAGGTGTGAGGATGGTCAGTGACTCTGGTAAAGTCGATGAAAAGCGGAAGCTCCCTTCCACACTTTGCCTGCTCTTGCTAGAGAAATCCAGAGTAGCGCTAAGCCGTATTGGAGTTTAGGCAAAAAGAAAAGCTAGTAATACTGATCCTGTCCTAAATTTAAAGTTTTGTTGATCATGGAATTTTTTGCATTAAGTTCAATTTTGAAAAAATATTGCCATGCAGTGTGATTAATCTAAGATTTTGCATGCCCTCTTAGATTTTTAGCCAAAAGAGGAATGGCTCGCCCCTCTCTCCGGCCTGCCAGTGTGGTTTGTGTCCCACTGTGTTGAAGCCCTGTGACCAGAGCTGTTCCTGCCCCACCCGAGGCTGAGGCGGATTTGAGGGCATCTGCCAAGCCTGGGGACGGAGGTGTTGGGCAGGGTCAGTGCACCGCCGCTGGCAGGAGCCTGATTCATCTCAGGATAAGTCCTACCTCAGGAGGCCCCTCATTCTCCCCGTGAGCCCACTCCTGCCAGTCTGTACCCTTGTGTCCCCCCAAAGTCTCAAATACCAGACTGCCACCACCTAACCGCACCCTAAACCCCTGCTAGTGGAAAAGAATTTCCGGCCCCCAGCCCAGCACATCACCCTGTCTTCTAGAGCATTCCTCTGCCCTGTGCACAGCTGGATTTAATTCTTTTCCTGAGGGACCCAAATGCCGATCGCTTCTCAGATGCTCTATTTAGGTTTCTATTTCCTCTCTCCTTGTCTTGTGGAACCTTCTTTACTTCCTCCTCCTTAAGGAGCTGGTAGTCTGTAGTTCCAGGTGACACCTCTCTCAGTGGTCCCTAGTTACTTTCTGTGGGTCCTCCCCCTGCAGGTTACAGTGAGAGTACAGCTGCTCCCTGAACCAACAAGAATGGCAGGGCCCCAGCGCTCCAACAAGGTAGTCTCTCCAGCCTTGGCTGAGAACCACCTGGAAGAGCTTTTCAGTATCCCGATGCCTGCAGCTAGGTGTGGCACATGCGCGTAGTGGCGGCTACTTGGGAGGCTGTGGCAGGAGGACTGCTTGAGCCCAAGCAATATAGTGAGATCCCATCTCCAAACAAAGATTCCCAAGTCACACCCAAGACCAGCCAAATCAAAATCCCTGGGGTACAGCCCCCTCGCATCAGTAAGATACAACACCCCAAACCTCCAGATGAGAAGGCTCAACCAGTGAGAACCTGGGCTCTGGAGACAGACTGGGGCTCTATCAAGCCGAGGCTGCCACCTACAGGCAGGAGGAGAATGGGCAGGATCGGTTTTGTCTTACAAATACAGTTTTATAATGAACACATATCACTTCTCTCTCCCCCTCTCTTTATATATATATTTTAAAAGTTAGCTGAATCCCGGGTGCAGTGCCATGGAGGAGGAACCAGGAAGAAGGATGCTGGCTCCCATGGGTAGGATCACTAGCTGGGGCACAGCAGGCTGAAAGGCTGTACGCTCAAGTACCCAAACTTCTTCCATGCCTGGTTCTCCTGTTCCCCAAGATGTCCCACCCCCACAAGCCTACCATGTCCATCAGTGGCCAAGAAGATGTGTGGATGTGCCCCTGATGTCCGCGTTGGTACCTCCGCTGTCAAAATGGTGCCGCTCTTACTGGAGCCACGCTTGGAATGAAACTCTCCTGGCCTTTCAAGGGTTGTCAGATGGCCACCATGTCCCATGAGCCCATGTCTTGTCATTATGAAAGAGGAGCTCCCTTTCCTGGGTCCCGCCCCCTCCTCCATGCGCTAGACCAGCAACACACCCAGGATTTAGCTAACATTTGAAAAATACATGGAAGTAATATATGCTCATTATAAAGCTATAGTTGTAAACATGAAACGGAAGTGCCCTGTCCTTTCTCCTCTCATTCTCACAGTCCTGGAGTGAGGGGTGGGGTAGGGAGGCATCGTGAACAGGTTGGTGGCACCCAGAGCTGAATGTTATACTTGCTGTGAGCTTCCTTTCTGAGGCTCAGTTTCCTCATCGGTAACAGATGAATAACTATAGTAATTTCCCTAGAGGTTAGGGAATGAGCAATAAAGAACCTAGGAAGATACCACAGTCTGTAGCAATGGCAGTTCCCAAAGGCTAACTGAATTATCTCAGACAATTGCTGGATCCAGGCAGAGGCATGAAAATTTTCTGAATTTTCCTGCTCACAATGCTCAGATCACATGAGAATTGAGTTTAGGTGGATTAGTAAAAATAGCCCCAAAGCCCCGTTGAGAGAAACTTCCAAGACTGGTGCAACAGAGGCTTCCAGCTCCCTTTTAAATCAAGCTGCACTTGATGAAGATTGCCACCAGAGGGCAGTGGCGGGTCACTGATAAGCGTGAATGACCAGAGTCTCAGCAAAGCCTTCCAGAGGTTGCTTCTGTTCTAAGCACCTCATGTGGTTGGGAGTTCTGGAGTTCTCGGTGTGCTAGTCTGCCTCGGTCTGAAATCTGCAGTCTCCAGGTGCTTTGTCATCCAAGGTGGAGGTGGAGGCATCCAAACTCCCTTCCAGTGCCTATTTGTAATTAGGGTCACTTCAACATCTTTGAGCTCAGATTCCATTCTGATGGCCCCCTACAGGCTCTCCGTGTGCTTGTGCTGCCCTCTGTTCACACACCTGCACCAATAGGTCACAGGCCAGGCACTGTTCTACCTACCATTCCTTCCCAAGGCCAAGTCAGCTCCCAACAAGGGTTGGGCTCTGTCGTAGATGGAACTTCCTTGGTCCCTCCAGATTCAGCGCGAACCATGGTTATGCTCAAGAAGGGTGCTTGTACTTCTGGGATTTTCTGGACAATACGAATAATAAAAGAAGTCCCCAAATCTCAAATTCTTGTAACATGCTCCAGGTGGGACCCTACCATGCTCCGTTAGCCAACTTAAGAATGGTGATGACACGCATTCTGCCAAGCTGTCTCAAACTTCAAACAGTCCCCATGAAGACAGGACAAGAGCCCAGCCCTGTGACAATGTACTGAATCAGACTCCTCCTTCATCCCATTCCTACTGAGAGGTAAAGAAAGTACTTACAGAGACTCTACTTTCCAGGACCACTTAGATGGCAGATACTCCTTCCCTCTGTCAAACACTGAGAAGCTCTTGGACTTGGCAGAAGGACACATGCACCCTTGACTTAGGGCCTGTACCACCCGGCCTCAAGGTTAGCATTTAAGAATTTGATTATGTGTACTCTCCAAGGAGGATAAGGAAAAGTGTTCTTGCATGATTATGTAATTTTAGAGAAAGGGAAGTTGACAGGGTCCTTGACATGAGGGCTACAGACTATTTTAAGAAAGAAGAGAGGAAGGATATAAGGAATCAAAGGCTTTAACACTGCTTAAACCAGAGAAGTCACAAAATCCTTGTGGGGGATTTATTGCCGGGATGGAATTCAGCTGACCGTAGAATACAAGATGCTCAAGATACCAATAGAAGAACGAACTATGTTGGCCTGTTTAATCACTCCAGGAGCAAGAGAGAAGAACGCCAAAGAAGTTCAGAGTGGAATCACTATGAGCCTGGATATAGAGAAGACACGAGATCTCAGGTCTGATCTAGTTTATGCACTAATGGGCCAAGTATGCAAGATGCAGGGGTCTGTAAAGGAAATGATGATTAAAACAAGAGTTAAGCACTGCAAGAAGTCACCTGACGGTCCCAGCAAGAGAGCCATGACAAAGTCACATATACCTAATGGGCTACGAGATTCACAGGCAAACCTTGTCTGAATATTTCTAATTGTCACCATTAGCAAAGCATATTATGAATAATAAACCTAAATTACCAAGAAAAGGTAAATACTATTAATTGTGCTCTGTTTAAGAGAACAGAAACAAATGTCTACATGTTATGTTATTCCGTTTATGTAAAATACCTTGATTAGGCAAATCCGTGGAGATAGATGTGTGGGTGCAAGAAGATGAGGTAAAGGAGCATGAGGAGCGACTGTTTGATGAGGATGTGCTTTGTTTTGGGGGTGCTGAAGTGCTCTGAAACTAGACAGTAACGGTGGTTGCACATCTCCATAAATACAACAAAAATCGCTAAACTTTTAATAGGGGACTGTTAAGGTATGTGAAACTGCTCAAAAAAGGCCTAAAAATGATTATAGGAAAGAACGTACTGCAACTTACAAATATTCCATTAGAAATTATTCCAAACCTCAACAATATAAAGGGATAATTGAGAGCGTGAAAACTTTCATTCTCAGACATGTGGGAAAATAAGGTGTTTCTATATTATCAACCGAGTTGAACTTAGTAAAAAGACTAGAGAAAGTATAGAACATAGCCCCAGTTCAGTAGAATCACTAGAGAAGAGACTAAGAAGATCGTGTGACCATTCAGATATGAGCTCTTATTTCATGGATGAAAAAGCAGTGTAAAATAGCACAAAAGGCTTCAAAATGAAAATAAAATCTCTTTTGTACCCCAATTCATCAGGTCTACTCCCTAAAGTAACCACTGTTGCTAGGTTCTTGTATGTCTTCCATAAATGTTCTATTTAAGTGCAGGTACCTACCTGCCTACACACACACACATACACACACACACACACCACTTCCTGAGGGTTCAGTTAGACTACAAGTATAGGAGGAAGAATGCAAATTAATTTTAGGAAACAGCTTCCTTAGTGCAAGAGCACATCCTTGGTGGAACTGTCACATTTTTTAGTATATATGCTGCCAAAGCAAGAACACTAACATTTTTAACATGGTAGAAGCACTACCTTCTATTTAAACACATTAGGAAATGGAACCTGAAAAGTTGATGCCTAAGGTTGGGGCTGGCATCCCATTGGTGCATGGGTGACTGAGTGTCACTTTTCTGGTTTACGGTGTCAATGGCATAAACCATGTAGAAACACATACAACCCCATTTGGACCTGCATCTGCATGTCTCATACTTTCCTCTATTCTAGATGAACACAAAATACATATCAGCACAAGTCCATACCTGTTTCTCTCATCTTAGGGTTTTCTTTCTTTGCTTTTATTTAATTTTAATTTTATTTGATGCATAAAGACAAAAGCTGTACACATTTATGGAGTATGATGTTTTGATGCATGTATGTATAGTGTAATGTTAAAATCAGAGTGGGTATGTCTATCTCCTTAAACATTTATCATCTTTCAATGGTGAAAGCATTCAAAATCTTTTCTTCTAACTTCTTGACACACAGTACATTATAATTATCTGTAGTCAGCCTACTGTGCAATAACACACTTAAACTTCTTTCTCCAATCTAACTCTAACTTAGCCCCCACTGGTCAATCTTCCCCCTTCCTCCCCCTCCCCACTATTCTCCTAACTTGGTAACCACCACTGTACTCTTGGCTTCTATGAGACAGACTCTTTAAGATTTCACATATGACTGAGATCATGCAGTAAGTGTCTTTCTGTGCCTGGTTTATTTCACATAACATAATGAATTGGAGAATTCTCTGACCCTAGGTTGATGTGGAAGTGAGAGATGTGGTAGACAGAGATGCTGTGTGGGAGGATTATGGCAGCACGCGGGGATGGAAATTTACATTTCCATGGGGAAAACCAGCCTTGGCCTGATGCACAGGGGAAGCGGCTGTTTCAGCACATGGTAGCTAAAAGGTGATGGTGCTATAGGGAAGATCACTACTTGGGCACATTTAGGAGGAAAAAGAGACCTAAGTGTAAGGCTAGGTGTAAAGATTGGCTTCCAACAAAGTGTAAAGTGCAGTATCAATCCGACAGGTAATGTGCAGCTCCACACAGGAACAGAACTATTGCCTTGAAACATGGCACCAAAATAGGAGGAATACAGACCAGTGCCCAAAGTCCCCTTGAAGATTCTCCACCTTCCAAGGTATTTTTAGTCATGGTAATTGTAGATGTTGAGCTGAGCTCTACAGCCCTCAAAATAAGATGACTCTCAAAAGAGTAAGGTCAGCAGATGCCATCTCCGTAAGGCAAGCCTGCAAGAAGGACGGGATTAGCTGTCTACAGGGCAGCGCTCCAGAAGTAACCCGTCTTGCAGAGTGATTTGGAGTAACCTTACCAAGGAGATTAATGTGCCTGTCTCCTGTATGTCATTAGCAAGCAGCAAAAACAATCTGACCCTTAGGAAACTGTATGTTGTGGTAACCAGAAAAGTAAACAGCTGGGTGGTGGGCTCGTGCATATTTGGAAAGGAAAAGGTAGAAAATGAAAGTCTATCAGTGTGTTGCCAGGAGGCCCAACAGGCACTGGTTCTGGACGAATGACCTTGATCTTTTACATAAAAACAATCTTGCTGACGTGGCAGCGCATGTCTGCAATCCCGACACTGAGAGACTGAGACAGGAGGATTGAAAGTTTGCACCCATTCTGGGCAACTTAGTGACTTAGCAAGACCTTGTCTCAAAATGAAAAGAAATAAAAAGAGCTGGAAATGTAGCTCAGTACCAAGGCTTTGGGTTCAATCACCAGTACTGGGGGTGGGGTGGGGCGGGGAAGAGACTTAGAGAGCCGGAGGCCAAACCATCAAATCCTCAGGGCTTGATGGAAACGGCACATAAGACCACCCAATTTTTGTTCTGTGATCACCAAGTACTATAGTTTGGAGCCAGAATGCCCTCTAAAGCTTAATCCCAAGCCCGTGTTGCTATTGAAAGGTGGTAGAATCTTTAAGGGGTGGGACCTAGGGGGAGGTCTTTTAGTCATTAGGAGTGTGGCATCCAAAGGGATACTGGAATCCCAGCCTCTTCCCTTTCTGCTCTCTTTTTCACACCCCAGCCGTGAAATGAACTAGTTTGCTGCACCACACACTCCCAGCATGATGTGCTGTTCCCCCATCCCTGCCAGCAGGGGTCTAAAACCAATGGATCCACACAATCATGGAGAGAAACTTCCAAAACTGTGAGCCAAAATAAACCATTCCTCTCTATAAATTGCTTATCTCACTTATTTGTTATAGTAACAGAAGGCTAACTAACATGCCAACATGGTCTCATTGGCCAGGAAGAGGATCCAGAGGCTCTCCCTTTACATGATGATAATCTGGGATTATGATAATAGAAAATTAGCCTCCTGTGAGTTTGGTTAGCATGAGCCAATTTCTGACCACTTGGTTAATCTTAAATGCTCTGATAGAACAGTGTTGCAGAGCTCACCCTCTCCTCCTTTCACTCACCATGTACTGAGCACCTACTCTACACCACACTCTGTGATAGGATCTGGTAAACCCAGATAAAGGACACAGCCTATTCTCTCAGGGAGCTTCAGGCCCGAACAGCAGGTAAATATTACTTTTCTTATGGATGCTCCTGAAAAAGCCAACGAGCCTCCTCCACTGTTGCTCAATCATTACTTACTTTGCATTCATACTCTATTCAGGAAATCAGTATATCAATTAATCTTAGATCTCAGAGGAACCTCAGACATCATCTTTTTTGGTGACTATCAGCCATGCCTACACATTACGATCACTGCAGGGTCTTTTAGAAATACTGATGCCTGATGCAACCTCCCAGGTTTGCTCACTGAACTGCTTTGGAGATGGTCCCAGGAGCAAGATTTTAAGATTCGCCCAAGTGATTGAAAGATAAAGGCAGGGCTGAGAATTTATAATCTTATCCAAACATTATATTTTCTAGATTGATAAATTGAGACACAAGGAACTAAAAGGATGTGCCCAAATAACATTCCCAAAAGCTTAATGTTCACATAAATTCAGTGATTTATAGCATTCTAAACCAGACTATGCTTAGTTTCAGGAAGTGGGTCCTGGATTCATCCCTTCGCATACGATCTTCATAACATTTCCCAGAGCCACATGGACCTCTACAAACTCAATTGCTTTTTAAAAGAATATTTTTAAACTTAATACTATATCAGCTGTGTCCTTGGGAATAAAATCTCAGAAATATATCTTAAAATTAATAATTTAAAAGGCAACATGTTCAGTAGTAGGTCCTTTTAGTTTGCTTACTTGTCACACTTGGGACAACATCACACATTGGAACACACAGGACGAAGGTACTAGGAACACTGGGAAGATTTAAGAAGGCCGAGTGAAGGCACACAGGACTTGCTCCATGAACTGCTATAGATACTACAGGTGACCACAGGTAGTGGGCAGGCGATCCTCAAGTCTGTCAGCCCTTAGTGGCACTCAGATGTGGAGGACTGGTTAACACGGGGTTGGAGTGATGAAGGTGGAAGCAATGATGGGAAGATTTATTGTACCTCTTCTAGAAAGGCCACAGGTTGCCCTGCACCAAAAGGCTATTGAAACAAAGCTGTCTATCCCTCACCTGGAGTCTGCTGATGCAAACACACTGACATTGATCTAGAAGGAGGAGAAAAATATCATTTACAGAATAAAGTAAGATCACAGGGATGCAGTTTAGATTAGATGGCAACATTTAGCCTTTGGGTTCATAAAGATTCAATATTTTTTATTTATCATTCTACTCACCACAACTTATTTCCTTTTTTTGAATGAGCTTATTAATCTTGCTGTCTTGTTTAATATGTTCTAAGTTGACATGCCATGGTCTGAAAGGAGAGAGAAAATAACTTATCCACAAGTCTCTCCTTAATTTAAGCTTCAGGATGAGTTGGTATTTTGAGTTTTGACCAACTTATTCTTTTTAATCAGACATTTGATGAAGGGGTTTCCTATTTTTCAAATTTAAGGACCAGCCTGGGTTACAAAGTGAGCTCAAGGCCAGCTTGAACTACATAGCTAAATCCTGTCTCAAAAAGAGAAAAAAAAAATCAAGTGAATTATTTTAACCTTTTCTTTCTTTATTGAATTTACTTATAAACGACACAAGTAATTTACACCATTTTAACAAGTCAAGCAATCAAGTTACAGTTAAAGAAATTAACAATCTCTTATCTCTTGATCCAATTCCCTCCACCCCAGATTTACCAATTTGACGTGTATCAGTTTGTCCCTTTCTCTGTACAGTTTTTTCTTTATAAATTTTTAAAAAATTGTTTTTGCAAACTTTTTTCAAATGGATTCACTTTTTGTGATTAAAATAATTACTTCTATCATTTTCACAGCAGCATGTGGCTATTTTTTAAAAAATACACAAAATTAAATAAGCAAAAGCAAGGCAAATGAAAACATGTGAATGGTGTGCATTTTTTAATTCATGATTTGAACAAACTTAATATATATATAAAGGAGATATATATGTATATCTCCTGAATCAAATATATATATATATATATATATATATCTCCTGAATCAAAGATTTAGGGCACATCCCATTTGCTATGTGGCTCTTCTCACTTACAACAGTGAGAGGCTCTTAATGATCCTGGGGGGAGTCAATATTTTGGGTTGGTAAATCACCAAAACTGTAGTGAAGTTCAAAGTGGTGAGCCACCTTTGTCCCCCAGAGCACAGCAGGGGTGATGGTCAGAGACAGGACCTTCCAGTGCTTTCTGCCACACTGCTGGATAACTGTGGTTGTTCACTCCCAAAAACCTCCAGTCACAGCCATTTCTACTCTGTCTTTCCCTTTACTTCTCTTCCTCCAACTGGAAAAAGAGGTGTCCATGTCACTCACCTCTTGGGTAACTGGAGCCCTTCAGCTGTTTGGGTCCTTGTTTGGAAGGACATCTCAGTGTTGCCCTGGGCTCCCAGGACAGCCAACTTCCCAGAAGGTTTCATCTGTCAAAGTAGGAGGTCGACTTAGAATTCCTTAAAGAACTTTGCAAGAGCAATTAAAATATTATCTGAGGCTCTAAGAAAAAGTCTTGTCTCCTGAGATTTCAATTTTAAAATAAAACTTTCCCTTATCACAGTTTGAGTAGGGACTCATGATGTAACACTGGGGGGTGTGCAGAAGGAAAGCCACACACACACACACACACACACACACACACACACACACACGCAATGACTCAAAAGGCAGCATTATCTCTCTAGGAAGAGGAAGCCCAGAGACTGTACCTAGGGGTAGAAGCAGATTTAGGGAGTGGGAGAAGAGTGTATATTTAGAAAGAAACCTCACTAATCTGCATCTTCAAACAGCCTCAGAGATGGGTGGGCTTGCCTGGGTGAATGGATAGTATTTTCCCTTTTCCTCTCTCTTTCCTTCTTTCCTCCATGCATCTATTTCTCTCTGCTGTGCTTCCACCAAATCTCAAACACTCCTCTCCAAAACACTTTATTTGGCAATAGGTTACCATCATCAACTTTGCCCCGGGCCATGCGGACGTGCTTCCCCACAGGACAACTGCTGTTTTGGAAAATGGACAACTCTCGTGGACTGTACCTCAAAAGTGAGCCCTAAAGTAAAACATTCATTTGGGGTGATAAGAATGTGCCAACGCAGGTTGACTATGGCAAATAGAACTCAAAGGTATGGGGGAGGCTTCTTGGATGAGGGCAGGGAAAGGGTATCTCTGTACTTTTCACTTAGTTTTATTGTGAACCTGAAGTGCTCTTAAAAAAGTGTATAAAAACATTTTAAAATAAAAATCAACAAAAATACATGCCATACCCCACTGTTAACCAAAGATACTTGGGAAAAAGAAACAAGAACTTTCAAGACGGTTCCCAGGGTCTAATATCAGTAGGCACCTGGTGACCCCATGGGGGCAAGTATCCTCGGACGGAGGCCACATTCCCTTGGCTGGTGCCAGGATCCTTTGACATTATCATTTTACACAGGGAGATACAAGAATGTCTTTACAATCCAAGGCTTGGACTCTCCTTCCTTGACCCTCATGGGATAAGAAATCTGAGGACAGAATGAACCTGTCAGGCCTGTCCTCCCAACATTGCAAATCTGGCTGAGCAATGGGGTGGGAGCTGTAAATCCCACAGGACTGTTCTCAGAAACCAAGTGATGGGATCACCTGAACTTGACTGACCTACGGGACCCTGAGTTTCTCTACTGACCCTGCCCAGGGAAACGTTACTATAAGTCACATCAGAAGCTCTGATTACAAACTCAATGTTTGTTGACTACTTCCTGTGTGTCAGATACTGAGTGCTTTACACACAGGCTCTTGCTCCTTTTGTTCCTACTTACGAGGTAAGAGCTACTTTTGTCTCTTAGAGATCATGGACCTGAGGTTTAGACAGAGCAAATAACTTTCTAAAACCAAAAATATATAAGACAGGGGACTCAAAAACACTCATGTCTGGTATTCACCAAAGTCCATATTCTTCCTCCTGCATCCTAGAGACGAATCAGGAGAAGCCCAAGTCTTGCCTTCATTTCAAGATATCACATAAGCATAAATCGGATGTGCACAACACAAACATAATGACGAGTATGAGAGCGTTTTGGGTTTTACAAGGAGTTGCACCTGTTTCATAGCATCCCAAACTGGAATTGCCCCTCACCTCTACCTGTCTCTCCAGATTCTTCCATGCCTACCATCCCTGCTTTGCCCTGCACAATGGTTACCTGGAATGACTGTCTTTCCCACACACTTCGCAAGCTTTCCTACCCCTCCATGTGCTACCCGTGGCTCACGTGGCTCTACCTGCTGAACAGGCTCTTCTTTCATTCTTTGTCAGACAAACCTGTCTTGCAAGAAAAAATTGGGTGTATCGCTGTAATATGATGACCTGAACTCTTTTGGGAGTTCAGAGGAGCTAGAGGAGGAACAGTAGGGTCAAATGGAATTTCTATTTTTAGTTTTTTGAGGAGTCTTCCCATTGATTTCCATAGCGGTGGTACTAGTGCATGTTCTCACCAGTGATGCAGAAAGGTTCTTTTTCCCCTGCAACCTTGCTAGCATTTGATTTCTTGATGATAGCCATTCTTTCTGGAGTAAGATGATATTTTGTTGTCTTTAATGGCAAGTGATGGTGAGCATGTTTTCATGTATTTATTGGCTAGCAGGACTTCTGAGAGTTGTCTTTTCATATTGGTTGCTTATTTTTTGATTGGGTCTTTTATTTTGGGGGGTCCAAAAATATCAATAAAAAGCATAATAAAAGATAGATAATAGGAAGTAGGGAGATTTTTTTCATATGGGAAGGGGAACTTGAGATGGAGGGGAGGAGAGAAGGAAAGGAAAAGGCATAAAAAAAGAGAGAACAAAAGAGAAAAGGAAACAGAGCTTTCATAAATGCGGGGAGGAACAAGAGTTGGAGGGAACAGGTAGGGGTGGGAGGGAAAGGGGACAAAAAGAATTATGTGTTTTTTACATGGACAGACTCCCCACAATGAATGCAATCATTATGTATTGCAAACATGTACTAATAGTTGAAAAAAGAATACATTGCAATGTTTTTCCCTCTTCAGGGAAGCCTTTCCTAGCCTTGCAAGAATTTTTTTTTTGTCTCCACTATGATCCCATTATACTGTGTGAGAATCTCAAATCTAGGTCCAATGATATTGCTATTTAAATTTTTGTTTATATTCTTCTTCCCACTGGACTCTGTGGAAGCAACAGCTGTTCACCTTTTTGCCTTATCTTACTTCCCTTCACAGTGAGGAGCTACCAACACTATTGTACTAAATATGTTATTGAAAGTACCTGTTGTATGAATGAATGCATAGAGTGAGTTTAAATTGGAAAACAGTGAGACTTTGGAGATGGGTGGGAAAATAAGATTTAGTTTGCTTTTGCAGGTTCCTTGGCTCAGAATTACTGGCTAGGAGTCACACTACCCAAATCGCAAAAGAATTAAAGGCCTAAACTACATCTGAACCAGTGTCATTAGGTACCAGTGAACCAGTCCATTTAGGTAAACCTTCAGCCTTAGATTATAACCTCCTCATGATGAATTTTGTTTTATAAAAAAGTGATCCAAGATGGAAGATATGTCCTAACAACTGAATTTGATGACACAAAAGAGATTTTTATTCAGAGTCAAGGGAATTTTTCCCATTTATTGACTTAGATGGGAAAGAGTCACACATGTTTTCCTGTGACCTCTTAAAAAATAGAGAAAGTTACTTCTGGAAATAAATAGAAACTAAACTAGAAGTGTTCTATTTTAACTGCTTGGTAGATATACCCTCACACTGCTGGGCAGGCCTTTCCAGTTCATCTTCATCCAGGTTCCACATCAACCAGAGTAAATGCAGGGTGTGTTTACACCAGGAATGCTGGTCGCCTGACCTAAAAGCCGTCTGGTCTATGGGTCCTAGGAGGTTAGAGACCCTAAGATGCCAGAGGAAGGGCAACACGTTAGGGGTGGGCTTATCGTAAAAATATTTGTGGAATTCAGTCACCCACTGTTCCCCATCCAATTGGCAAAGGGTGCACCAAACAATTAGGTCCAGCACTGGCCTGTTAGTTTAAGCTCCAACACTATCCCAGGTATTGCTCTCTCAGTAATTGTAAGGTGGTAAAAAGGGACTAAGCCAAGAGGTCCTATGTACCTTGCCACTGCACTCTCAGTCTCTTCTTCTTGCTCTCATCAGCTACATAAAATCAGTCCCACAATACGGACTCCATCCACTATGCCAGATGGCTGATAGACCTAATATTTCAAGTTGATTAGTAAAAGCAGCAAGCTCGTTCTAAGAAATGCTGCTAGGCAAAATCAAAGCTTAACTGTGAATTTATCAGTGGTTCAGGAATCACATGACAAGTTATTAGCACTTGGATGTTATCTGCATGCATGTTCAGCTCGGAACTGCCATGGCAGTGGCGACAGCAGCACAGTGGGTTTGGAAATGAGTGCTAAGAGAATTCTTTTTAGGAAATAAAATTCCTAAAGCACCCACTTAAGGGTGTTCAGAAAAAGATTAACCTCTTGGTAGGGTAAACCAGTATATCTCAGTTTCATTGGGAAGAGAGCTTCCTAATGCTTCCTCCACTTGGGTCTCAGTTTCTCTCTTTGAACTAAGTGGTCCCTAGCTCTACCATTTTATAATCCTATATAATAATCCACCCTCATAACACTAAAGGGACAACAACTGTCAGTCTGCTGAGGATCACTCAACCTTAGACTTTACTCTCCTAACTATGAATTGATAGTTTTTTTTTTATGAATGTGCTTCTATAAATTGTATATAGACACTTCAGAGATGTATAAATTAGTCTTGTGCATCTTACATTTCCACTGAAAACTAAAGTAGGTCTGCAGATTCAGTTACTGTTGCTTTGAGGGGGCATGTTTTACAGAGGTACATTATTTTAAGAAACTTTTTGATTATATACTTTATGTGACCTAATCCTCTTAAAAAGTGACCTTGGAGTCAGGGCAGGGGAGAGGGGTGGTACAGTGGTTACTTAGCATGTGTGAGGCCCTGGATTTGATCCCTAGCACAGAAAGAGAGAGAGACAGAGACAAAAACAGAGAGAGAGAGAGAGAGAGAGAGAGAGAGAGAGAGAGAGAAAGAGAGAGAAGAGGGGAGGGGAGGGGAAGGAGGGGGAAGAGAAGAGAAGAGAAGAGAAGAGAAGAGAAGAGAAGAGAAGAGAAGAGAAGAGAAGAGAAGAGGAGAAGAGAAGAGAAGAGAAGAGATCTTATAACACCACTGCATCTGTGAATGGACAATGTTTTCCATACTCTAAAGACACTGCCTTAGTAGGGATTACTATGAGTGACTGTAGCACAGGCTTCTCCAGGAAAGAATGTGACAGAAGGGCCAGACAGCAGTCCTGGAATTAGTACAACAATAAACCCAACAGCACAGAAAGTAAGAGTGCCCTGCTAACACGATGGAATGCTTTATCTACATTCCAAAAGCTTAAAAGAGGTACCAGCTTTGGAAACCCTATAGTGAAGAGGGCAAGGACTGGTCATATCACATCCCCCACTGTTGCTTGGGTAAAATTTAATATGCAACAACTTCTGGCTTCCCACCTGCTGAGGCTGCTGTTGGAATTGTCTGAATTTATTGAAAAGCTTCCAAAAGTTCCAAACATTTCCTATATGAAATTGCACTCATATACAGTATTCCTCCATGAAGTAAGTGCCCCATTCTTAATGTTTTGCCTGAATGGTGACATTAAGCCACAGAGATAGAGAATTGAGAGGAATGGGCTCAGCACAGACTCACATTTAGGAAATGTAGGAGTTTACTCATTCATTCTAGATCTGCTGCAAAAGTGCTCTCAGATCAGAGATAAGGTGATCAATCACTCAATGAAAATGCATTTATATTAAATTAATCAATATGAGCCCCTAGCAGGTGCCAATCACTCTGCTAGCCATGGAAAGGAAGAGAGGCAGGGAGTCTACCCTCATAGTGCTTACAGTCTACCAGGTGATTACTTTTCTCTGTGTCAGATCATTTAGGGGACATGCAGACATCTTTTTAAAAGTTCTTTGCCCTCTAGGAAACCTATGGTCATCCATACGGCATGCTCCTTCCTGCCTTAGGGCCCTCATGCTTTCTATTCCTTCTGCTTAAAATATTCTTTCCCCTGATGTTTGCAGACTGGTAGCTTCTAACATAAAGATTTCAACTCAGATGATTTCTCCTCAAAGAAAGTGACTTCTTCACTGAGCATCTTATTTCATGTTACCCTCCTTTCTCTTTTGTCACTTATCACCTTCTTTTATTTTCTTCACTTTTCAGAGCTATTGCTCACTTCCGTTCTTGTTCATCCTTCCTCTCACACTTGAATATAAGTTCCACAGGGAAAAACTCGTTTTTATCCCCAGAACCTAAAGAGTACCCAGAATGAAGCAATTGTTCAACCCACACTTTTAAGGGGAAGGTATAATGCAACCTTCTAGAAGGTCTTTTAAGTGGAAAAGACAAGGTTTTGAAAATATTCAAAGGAGACTGAAAGCCACTTCTGGAGTTGATCGACAAATGCTTTCTGAAAAATCTGGACTTGGATCTGGTTCATAGTGAAGCAAAAAGATGAACATAGTTGGGGTCATAGGAGAGTAGGTCAGAAGGGTATAATCAAAAATTTAGCACAGAAAAGGATTTTCATAAGAGAAAAGACACCAGTGTGGCTGGGTGCAGGGCTTTGCAGGAGCAAGTGGTGAGCTGAACTGCAAAGGTGGGTTGGCCCAGCCCATGGAAGGATTTCAAGGCCAGGACAGAAGTTATTATCCAAGAGGTAAAAGACTCAAGCATATCCATTTGCATCCCTTCTAAATAAAACCTATCATGATTTAAAAGGAACAACCATCAAACATTAGATAACAACAGGTAATATTTATACCTCTGTTCTCCTACTCAGAATGTAGGCACATCTGCGGGAGGTAAGAGAATGGAGAAACAAAGCCACATGCAGCCAATTTGTCCAGAACTCTCTTGATCCTGCTTGAGGACAAGAAGCAATAGTGACCTGGGTGGGCATAGAGAGACAAGGCCAAGGGGCTTTCCCAGGGACCCAGTGTGCAAGGCACTCTTGGCAAAGGCAGGTACATCACACTTAATCAGACTCAGTACATACAGACCATAAATCTACTGGTAGGTCTAGGACTTAATAAACACTAGGTTACCAAGGAGCTTCACTTTGATGAAGACTGACTTTGTTTGTTATTTATTTATTTATTTATTTATTTATTTATTTATTTGTACTGGGAATCAAACTCAGGTCCTTGTGCTTGCCAGGCAGGCACTTGTGCCGCTGAGCTTTATCTCCAGTCCTATTTATTTATCTTTCTTTCCTTCTTTCCTTCTGTCTTCTTCTGTTTTGCTTTTTTTTTTTTTTCCTCTTTTGAGACAGAGTCTCGTTATGTGGTTCAGGCTGGCCTTGAACTCACAGCAATCCTGCCTCAGCCTCCTGAGTGCTGGGATTACAGGCATCTACCACCACACCTGGCCTGACTTTGCTATTTTAAACTATTTAAAGTAGAATAAAAGAGGACAAAGAAAAACCTTCATGTGGCAATCATTTTGCAATTGTGGAAGGACGATAGATTGGAATTTTAAGAATGGGAAAATACTATTTTCTTGCCCCTTTCTTTAAAAATATAAAGCCAAAACAAGTGTTTTTAAATTTTTTTTTGGTATTGACATCCAAGTAGAAAACACTGAAAAGGCTCTGCACGTGTGGAGACAGAATGGCACTGCAGAACTTAAAAAAGAACCTGACGATGTCCAAAAGCAAATGGGTAACACTTGAAGCTTCCTTGACACAGATCAGCTTCTGTTTGCAGCTCAGCAAACCACATGCTCTGTTCACTCACTCCTCGAGGATCATCTGCTCCCTCCCAAGTATTAAGATGTCAGCGAAAATCTACCTTCTGGGGAAATTTAATCTGTGGGAGAAGAGCTGCTGACGCTCATAAAAATAGCTGTCAGACATTACAACTCCTCAGGGACACGAATGATGAAAGGTCAGGGAGCCTATGGCAGAAAAGTAAAATTATTCACAACCCTCAAAGATTATGAAATTCAGACGATCGGAACATGGGGTCAAGAAGCCAATCAATAGGGAGTCTATGGGTGGGCTTCAGAGTTTCTAGAAATCGAACAAAAATTTGTGTACCTTGGTAGATGCTTTTGGGAGACAACATTTATCCAATTCACAAGAGTCCATGACCAAAAACTGATTAAGAACTATTGGTTTGTTATCTTATTTCCATGGATATTTCTTCCATTCTAAAAAATTATTTTTTATTGCCCAGGAAATACTGGAATACACAATCTTAAGAGCAATTTGAAAAATTAAGGAAAAGGCTAAAGTTTCTTTGCCCACACCTGTGTTCCAGATCTAATTCCCTCACTCTTGTACTCTATGCAAGTAACAATTCTTGTATCTTCATATACATATTCATAATTATGCACACATACAGAAGAATGTACTATTTGGGTATGAGTCATTAAACCTAAATGGTACCACGTTTCGTATATACATCTGAAACTTGCCTTAACAACCTGTAATATCTGGGGGGTAAGTATGCATGTGGAGCCCCTTCATCCTTTCCCCTACTGCATAGTACACCACAGGAAAGCTGTGCTCAGCGTATTTAGCTTTTCCTCTACTAGCCAACATTTAGGTTGTTTGCTGTTTTCTCACATTGCAAACAACAGTGTAGTGAATATCTTTGTATGTGTTTCTTCATGCACCCATATATAGCAAAAGTGTGTCTCTAGCAGAGAGGCCAAGAAGGGCAATCACTTGGTCATAGGATATGTTTTAGAATTCTTATTTCAACTGCCAAACTTTCTTCTACAGTTATCATACAGTTTCACCCTTCCAACTACAATCAATGACTTTTTCCTGACTTCTGTTATACTAGCTGCTACCAATCTTTTAAATTTTTCTCAATGTGAAAAATCAAATTATATAGTAATTCCTTAATTTCATTTGTTCTTCCTTATTGATGAGGTTAAAAGTCTTTTCATGCATTCACTGACTTTTTATTTGTATTTCCATTTAGTGACTTATGTGTCCTAATGGCAGTAGTTCTCACATTTTGCCACACATCCAGATCATCCAGGGGGCTTAGGACACAACTGTTGGACTCTATCCCCAGTTTTTCTGATCCAGTGAGTGTGGGTGGGGCTCATGAATTTGCACTTCCAGTGCATCCCCAGGTGATGCTGATGTGACTGGTCTAGGAACCAGCATTTAAAAACATCAAACTAGAGAAATTGCCTGGTCCATGTACATTTTGATTGTCTTGTCTCTCTGGTTCCCAACCCTGGTTGAACTTTAAAATCATCTGCACAGCTTTATCATAGTACCTGAGTCTCACTCAGACTAATATTGTTAGATGTCCTTCTTATCCATATTTTTAAGGTCCCTTGACGAGTGTGGTGTCCAGCCATGACTGAGAACCACTGGTTGGTGATACCAACTGCTTTGAAGGAGGATAAAACCTTTCATTCTAGTTCTTTTTAGGTTATGGCATATCACAGTTATACAATGCTTTGCCTGAGATTATCTCAAAACTCTCTTGTCCTGTGTTTCCTTTAGAGGCAGAATCCTGTGAACTTAGAGCCAAAAGAAAAGGAAAATTGAGATTTCCTCAAAATGCTTAATCTTGTCCT
>RJWT010004238.1:0-33966 GCA_004365215.1 Cuniculus paca | reverse complement strand
CTTTGAAATCAGAAAGTGTCTTTCACCTTTGTAAATCTCTAGAAGTAAATCTTTGTGTCTTTGAGCTAAGCAACACTTTCTTAGATAGGATATCAAAAGCAAAAGCAGCGATGGGAAACGGATGAATTCAACTTCATCAAGATTACAAACTTTAGCACTTTAAGTCTTTAAGAAAGTGAGAATCCCATACACAGACTGGGAGAAAATAACTGAAAATTAAGTTTGTTACAAAGGACTTGTATCTAGAACACATAAAACACAATTATAAAGGCAAACAATGCAAGTAAAAAGAAGCAAGAAAGGATGTGAATTTCTCGAAGATACATAAATGTCCAATAAGTACATTAAGAAATAATCGTTAGTCATTAGGAAATACAATAAATTAAAAAGCATTGAACTATATAATTTAGCTGACTTTTATGACATTAATTTTATCCCATTAAAGCTTTTAAAAATGTTTAAATATATATTTAGAAAAATTCATAATGACTGTTACTGCCAGGACTGTTACTTTTAGGCCATCAGATTCTTAAATTTCATCACAGATCGTAATTTCCAGAAATGCCTAAAGTCTTTCCATCTTGACTGATTAAAGCACAATATTTACAAATTTGTCTGTGCTGGGATTTGAATAGTTCACACAAACTTTGATGACTACTGTGATTTAGCACATAATACCTCTAGTGTATAAAGATCTGAAAAGTTGCATTTCAGAGTGAATTTATTTCATATAGATGTGAGTAGGGCAAATGTTTAACAATATTTAATGAATGTTGAAATAAGTAAGAGCAACAAATTTTATTGGAACACTTCAAAGGTTATAAAAGTGTTCAATATTTAAACTACAATACTCTGTATTCAAGGAATGTAAAGTGTTGTTTGTGGGGAAAAGAAAACAATTTATTGTTTAAAGTCATAATATGTCTTCAGCAGGCACTTTTTTCCTCACACAATATAGATGGGATGATTCATTAGTAATAGAGGATAAATACCACTCCAATTTTTAATTTTTCCATGAAATATAAAATCGTACTAAATAGATGATGCTTTTCAATTCTCCAGAAAATATACTTGGAAACAGTAACAGAGACTAAGAAACTCATGCTAATTATTTCAATCTCATAACTATAAATTACCTGACATCTTTATTGGAACTTTACATTATCATTATTTACTATGAAATAGAATTTGGTTCTGTTTTTATCTTATTTAAAATTTGTCTAAAAAATTAAATTTTAAATTAATTCTCATTAATTTAAAAATGGGTGCACAGATTAGCTTGAAACCAGGAACCCGAACAGACATATCCAGATAATGTAGGAATGTGGGAAGAAAATTAAATGAATGCTTACTGAACAGACACTTAAATAACCGTGTACTAAGTTCAAAGCATTCTGCTGAACATGAAATGTTCTGTAAAAAGAGGCCTGCAACTGTAGCAATCACTGGGGTACAGACTGAAGATTTTTTGCATCGTGTTATGGACAAATGGACTCCTAATCCATGACATGTAATGAAAACATGATTTGCTGTCCATAGTCTGCAGTCTGCAGTCTACTCTGTTCTGCAAAGGAAGGAAGACATAAAATACAGTTGGTTAGGAAAGCATTCTGCTTAGGCCAACAAATGCATGTCTACATGCATTGCCCTAAGCCTCACTGACTTCATCACATCCAACTCACTCTGACTTTAGTCCTCCTGCCTGCCATCCCCTGCCTGGAATGCCCTTCTTTATTTCTACTTGCTGTACCCTATGTAGCTGCAGTCTTACGTTGTATTTTATACTGCTCATTCTGGTCTACGAGATTCCATGTTCTCTAATCTCTCAGTATTCGATTTCAGCCGCTCTGCATGTGCTTGGTTATATATTTTATAAAATTATTTTTCAACAATAAGCATGAATTTCTTGAAAACAGTGGCACTCATTTATTTATTCATTTGATTTTGATATTTCCTGATAGTAGTCAACACAATACTGGATAAATGAGAAACAATAACTACAAATACTTTGGAATCAACCGAGAGTATATTTTGAAATAACACAAAGAATAGTGATAAGAATTAATAGAATGAAGCTATTAAACAAAAAATAAATTAATTATAAATTAAAGAAGAAAATTCTCTTTTAAAAATATAAAGTACTAAGCAAAGCCCTTTCTTGGCTTACAGTTATTAACTCTTCTATCATCATAAAATTTTCCTTTTCCAGCAGATAGTTTTACTGACTTATATTACATCCCTAGTAAATCTACTAATTACTTGTGTGTTCTGCTCGCAGCAGAACGGGAAGTTTATGATGGCTGCAATTATCCTTGTCCTTTAAAAGTTTTAATGGGATACTGATGAGAAGGAAGCTGTGTTTCATCTTTGAAGCAAATGATAAACAATTTCGTAAGTGCATGCATCTTAACATAGTCATTAGCTGTACTCCATACTTACATTTCTATTTTAATTGCTTGGTTTTCACTTTTATGCACAGATTATTATTTTCCATCAGTTTACAGAACTGACATCCATACTATACAAATTAACTGATATTAAAAATATTTTTATCATATCAAAAAGTCAGTGTTCCTCCATTTTAACTTTAACTGTTTAAGGATGAAGAACAATCTCACTTTCTATTATTGTGTTTTTGAACTCAAGATTTCACCTTGTTCACAGTTACTTCAATAAATTAATGGTGACTCTCATGTAAAAAAATTTCAAATATGCTTTGAGGACCTTTCAGATGAAATATAGGCAAATTCTCAGCTTTATGAAATAAATTTTCTAAAAGGAACACTCAACTTACCTCCAGTAGATGAGAATACCCACAAGAACCACTAGACAGATAAAAGTCAGGGCTGACACGATCACAAGGGGTATAACCGCCTTCTTCTCAGATTCCAACCCCTCAGCTAGACCAATACGTGACTCATGGCTACTATTACTGGCCTCTGTAGTCAGAGAAAATTGAGAGAGTTCATATTAAAGATGAAGGAAAATTACAACACTTTTCAATTGATTAACTGCAACCTTCACTGCTGTTACTTACCTTTAAGATTTTTTTTACTATATGATGCAGAGTCTACAATTAAGTTAACTAAAATAAAGTTTAGAAAGTATAGCAAACAATTAGAGCTAAAAAACTGTAATAACCCAAGGCAGAGGTGCCATGGCAAGAAATGAGTTTAATACCGTCAAGAAAGACTTGCTAAAGGAAAACAGAACTATTAAAATTAGAAAACAATCCTATTTTAAAAACTGATTAGAAAAACAATGCTACTTAGTATATGGCCTTATGTAATCTCGATTTGTAAATAATTTAAACGGGTTATTTTAACCCCGCAATTGGGTAAAAAATTAGCAGCAATTGATAATTTCATGAGGAAAAAAAATCAGAAGTAACCCTTTATACAGTAGGATATTCATTCAAACCAGTAAACTATTTGAATTCTAAATACAGGTTGTTTTTAAGTGATATTGAATGTGTTTATCTTTTTTTGTATTGAAATAAGAATACTGTTTACTCCATATGGATTGAAAGAACACATATATTTAAGAAGTTCCTCTCAAATATGCAAGTGAAAATAATAAAAAAATCTGACTGTGTTCCTTGGGTTACTTTTAAAAGACGGCAAATAACTATTTTTGTGACCTGTCATATACACTATTTTACAATCACTTTGAAAATCACTGTAACTGAGACAGGTTGTTGAAAAGAGTTCCAGAATGGTGTTAGTGGCCAGTCATAATCCTTCCCTGTTTTAAGGTGTGTTCAGTAGGAAGCCAAAACAATAGTGCAGGATGTCTGTTTTTATGATGATGTGCTGACACTGCTACAAAGCAAGAGCCCCTACTTGTCTACCTGTAGAGGTACTAAGACAACTAAATTTCAGTTTCTTATCAAAGTTTACATGCTTCCTAAACACATGGAGCATTTGATGTGTTGTACCAAATGTATGATTATTAGTGACATAAGGTGGAGGGAATCAATTTAATTTCAAATGCTTAAGATATCTGAGACTAATATAAATGTCTATACATGCCATTAAATACATGTAATTCCAGAGAGCTAAAGATTCACTGTAACCAGTGTTTTGTGTAATTAGGTGTGATGACAGAAAAGGCCATGAATGTAATCCACTTATACAGGAAATGTATCAGAGAAATGTAAATTACCCGTGTTTTTGACCCCTGTATATTTGTTCTTATAGCTGCATTTGCTGGGAAAAGAGTGGCAAAGATATGATCGATAATGATAAAACCATATAACCATAAAACCTTACAAAAAGTGAAAATATTAGAATTCAACTGAATCCTGTGCTATAATTAACATTCTTGTGACAAAAGCCAAAACTTCAACTTTTTTTAGGTCAAAGATATGCTTTTGCAACTATATATTGTGTTCAGACTCATTTAGGCACCTAAATAACTTGATAGTAAGTGCCTTGAACATTTCCTTGCAAAACTGAAAAAAGCATCTTAGTCAATTAGGGTTGTTTTTACATTTTTCCTATTCTAACTATTGTTACCTAAATGGAAAGAAAGTTTGAGAGCAATAAAGGAAATAATCCACTTAGCAAAATTCTTATCTAGTAATTATAATGGTGGCTAATGTTATTATATCAATCATTCTTTAACTGTGATTCCCCAGGGCAGTGGGATTGATATCATGTGTGTCTTGTTAGAAATGCAAATTTGGGCCCTTATCCAAGCTACACCAAATTTTCTGAATCAGAATCTCTTGGGTAAGGCTAAGCAAACTGTTTTGACGAGTTCTACAAGTGATGTTAATCCATGCTGTTTGAGAATCAAAGATGGAAATTAAGATACATACAAAGTAAGCTTACATAAATAATGACCACAAATATTTATAACAATATATATGGATGTATATATAGAAAAATACATCTCATATATAGATGTATGTAAACATATATACATGAGATATATGGAAGACATAACACACAACAGAAGAAATATGCACAAAACACGTATCACGTTTATATGCATGCACTATATACACACATGCACACACATACAGTTTTGCATACAGGTTTATGTTCTAAGTTCTCTGAGTGGTCCAATTTTATGCATTTTGAGAGATGAGATTGATAATTATATGGTAATTACACATATGGAAGTTAGGGATTTTATACAAGGTGGCATACCATGTGAAAGTACAGGCAATCAGCTGGTCCCTTTGTATACTGTAATGAGAAACAACTAATTGTATTGGTTTTATTTTCATTTAAGTGGGACTAAAATAAATGCTCTGATATGATTCGGCACTGTATATGAGCTATTAGGAAATGAACGAAGATCAATATTGTAAAATATCTTTGAGAATAAAAGATAACTGTAATGTTTTAAGATGAGTTAGTAGTGTGTATGAACTACCTAAATGATAATACAAGAATCTACTAGTAGTCTATAGGGAAATAAAAATCTAGAATATTTTATAATATGTATTGAGACTAAAGCACTATAATTTTGGTATTAAAGCTTAAGCATTACACACATTTTATTGTCTCTAGTCTTAGAATATACTTTCTAAGAGACAGATGCTAATAATACACATTTCCATGCTTAGTTTTGTACTTATTTCTTATGTGAACTGCTTCAAATAATCTATTTTCCCTGGATTTCTGTTTACTCATTTATAAATTGCAGATGTTAATATCTGCCTTATTCGTATTATTTTGAGGCATATGTCTTATAAATTGTTTTATATTTTAGAAATATGGCATAAATTATGTTTCAGACTAAGCAGTACATTCAGTAGTTAGCAAGACAACCTACATATGATTTTTACAGATAATAATTTTAAAAACAGGCAAGAATTTTTCCCTACTCTTCTTTGAGCCTATACTTCATTATATCACTTCGTGATGTTGGATGTTATATTCGTAGTACTGCACTTTTTCCTCGTTAGTGGTAGAACATATTCTTAACAATAAATAAATATAATTAGTACGTCAAGAAAACTTGTTCTAGTGCATTTAGTACAAGTACTAAATATAATCTAGCAAGAACATATAGATGTCACTACCTATTAAACAAAGGAATGGATTTCAGATGTTTTCCTTTAATATAAATCGAATAAAAACTCAAAAACCAAGCAGTGTTATTAAGGATAGACAAAAATTCACATGTGTAACAATACTAATGACTACTGTGACCCAGGAACTCATTATTCATTCTCATATAAAAGAGTCTAATAGTTTAAATTGAAATGCAGTGTTATAAGGGTATGAAATCAGAATACAGAATATAAATTTTTCCATGAAAACGTACAAACTTTTTAATTGTTGCTCCACTAAGAAAAATATACAACTAATTCAAAGGGTGGAAATAATGAAAAAGAAAAATATCCTAAAGAGATTGTTCTGCATTCTATGTTATATTCACTTTTTTGTAATAAGAGAGCAAGACTACATTGGTCTCCCTTTTGACTTAATATTGAATGTTTTCATTGTTAAAAACTTTATCATTTAATTAAAGCAACTTGCAAAAGTCTCATCACCAACTGAATGAAATCATCCAGTATTTCACATGCTTAATGGAAGTGAACTTTCCTTTTACCCCATTAGCATATAAAGCAGACATCTGTATTACATATGCTGCAAGTAACCTACCCTAAGAAACATCTGGCCAATAAACCAATTTGCATAAAATACATTAACAAATGCAATGCATCTCTATGGAAAATCTTCTAGTCTTCTACATTTTGTCATTCAATACCTATACATATTGTGCATATTAATGCCTATTATTTACTTAGAAAGGTATATAACAGCTAGCACGAAATTGTATTTGTTGGCTCACACTGCCCTCTTAAGGCTACAAAATAGGACTAAAACAAAGACAATTTTTAAATATTAAAACTTTTTAAAGTTCATTACTAGCTCTCCAAATTTACCAATAAAACATATTTTAAAGCCCCTCATGTGATGTGTGTACAAATTGCCTAATTTCTTTTCATAGACACATCAGAGAGAAGTGCTTGTAACATATTGCTATCAGATTTAGTTTATAACTCATTTTAGAACCAAATATGAAAATTAAAATCATCTTAAAATGACACACTTGTATTCTAAAAGCCATATACTAAAAATGTATTATTCACATATGATTGCTCTCACACATAACAGGCCTCCTTTGGAATAAGATAAATTAACAGTACATAAAAACACTTTACACATTTTGGACAGCAATTAAAGATCAAATCATGATGAATATTCATTTGAAATGAAATTGTACTTCAAAAGCTATAAATTGATTTGAGTGTTTTGATTTAAGAAAAGGTGATATGCTGTTTTACCAAATATTCCTATATTTCCATGGTATTTTTGTTTTACTTTTGGAGCAAGAACATCAAGATACCTTATCCTGTCCTTTTGGTCACAACTAACCTGCCTCTGAACTGTCGAACACTTCTGAGTGCCCACTGGTAACAGATGGTGTTGAGGACTGTGAGGACCCCGGAGTTTGTTCTGAGTCACCTGCCTCCAGGACCCCATCAGCATCTCTTTCATTAATGTCTGGAAAACTGAAATCTGTGGAAGTCTCATTATCATTAAGGCTATCTGAGGTACCCTGCCCTGATCCACTTTCTTCATCACTTGTAAGAACTGCCCACGCTTTAGATTCTGGGGTGAGAGGAAGCAGGGCACTACCAATCTGAACGTCAGTGCCTTCTTTTCCATGTTTGTGCTTTTGGGTGAGCACATTTTTTGGTGCTGACTTATCAAGATTTCTGTCCACACCAATTTGACTGTCTGAGATTACACCTGTGATTTTATTTTCTTCTTCAGAATTCTCAGAGAATGAATCCAAGACTGGATTATTGTGATCCACAAGATTATTCTCTTGGGTGTCTGAGTCATTTGTTACCTTTTCCTGTGATTCTCTGTAGGATAAACATGACATACACTTATTCATGGATACACCATCACCATCTTTGTCATCATAATCATCATCATCATAATCATCAATACCACCATCTTCACCACCATCTACTAAGTCCACATCAGACCTGGCACTATAAGTCAGCTTAAAAGTAGCTTTAGAAGGAAGCAGAAGCTTGGCTGTAGTCACAGAACCATCTCTTTTGGGAGGATCAGGTGTAGTGGAAATGTAGCCACTTTCCAAAGAAAAAGAATGCTCAGTAGATACAAGAGTATCAGAAATACCTGTGGGAATACCAGCAAATACCTCATCGGTATTAGAACTTTTGGTGGAAGTGAAAGCTTCATCAGAATATGTAAGCTTATTTGTAAATGTATTTGGTGGCTCATCAATTGATAAAATAGGGGTAGCAAATACATGCCTTCCTTTTGGGGGGAAGACCTGGATAATTCCCAAATTGGCAGTTTGGAATAACTCATCATTTCTGTACAAAGATGGTATGACTTGCGGGGAACTTTTGCTTGTAAGCAAATCTGGTTCAAAATATTTCTCACTTGTGTAAGAAACTGTTAAACCTTGAAAGGCAGCAGAGTGCATATTAGAAGCCAGTACATCAAAACCTGGTACAGATGTAGAGTGCAGCATGTTTTCACTTGCAGCAGAATTTGATGCCATGAGATGCGATACTGTAGAGCTAATTTTATCAAGCTTGGGGGTTTCAATCAATATTGGATCACTAGGCACAGCTGGAAGAGCAGTTTTAAGCAAGGTGTCAACATCAGAAGGCTGAAAGGAAGGCTGCAGGAGGACTTCAGTATTAAAAGGAGATGAGGCCTCATGGAATAGGAGCTGAGTTGGAGGTAAAATTTCATTAGAAGCAGGGTCAGAAGATGCTGGCTCTGAGCTTGCACTAGACACAGATTTAAGCAAAGGGTCGCCAAATGCTTGAGACACAGGATGTGTTGGTTGAACTGGAAAGTTATTTTCTGGAACTTGACTAATCTCCTGATCAAAAACCTTAGTGGTGGCATAAGCAAGAGACCCTGGATGCATGCCCTCTGTGCTAGAAATGAAAACAGAGGTTTCTTGGAAAGACCCATTCAAATTATTTACATTATCATACATGTTTGGCATGACTGTGCTTTCAGAATGGTAAGCCATCTCACTGAGAGAAGAAATTTTTAGTTCAGTCTCATTTCCATATATTATTTCACTTTTAGAAAGCGGCTTATTACCATCACCAAACACAGATGTTGCATATGTAAATTCAGCTAGAGAAACAGGTGAAGAAACATTAAGGGCTGTCAGCCCATCTGTGTCAGGTAAAACAAATTCACTATCAGAGGAGGCTCCAGACCACTCCCCATCACCAGAGAGGGCGTGAGTAGGCTGAAGTAATGATGCAGTTGGGATTGTTAATGAAGACGTAAGCACTGATATTTGGCTAGGGCTGCTAAATGTTGAACCCTGATAAGATACATCAACAGAATCATGCACAGGTATTGCAGAACTGGAAGGAACAGTGAAGATGTGTTGAGAGCCCTCATTATTAGGTAAGGCATAAGAAGGTTCAGGCCCTGAAGAATGTGCATACATCATAACATCACTGCTGGATGGCTCAACTTGAGAAAACATACGTGTTTTGTAAAGGACACCAGATTCACTACCAAATTCCAATGTCTCCGAAGCAGCATGAGTACTGGTCTGATGTGACATGACATCAGAATACTGAGCAAGGCTGGGCTCTAATGACACATCAGCCCCAGCCACTGGCAGGGAAGCATGCAAGGCTACCTGATCCCTCTCAGTAGCTGCAGGAACTTGTGGAAGGATTTGAGAGACTGTATGCAGATGGCGAAACAATTCACTACTGAAGGAAGCAGAGGAAAATGGAAGCAAGGGTGCACCGTCATAGGAAGACAGGGTGGATTCAAATGACACATCGACACTGGGAAATACAGGTGTAGCATGCAAGGCCGAATCACTACTTGAAGCAGCAGGGGTAGTGTTGAGGGTCTGATTGTCAAGCAACAAAGGGGTGACTAGCGGAAAAACTTCACTACTGTTGGAGGGCTGAAGAGGTGCCTCACCATTGTACACCGGCTGAGTTGTCTGCAACTGTACCACACTGATGGTGGGGGCCGAACCGTGTCCGGAGGATGAAGTAAAAGCATGTGGTGTTGCCTCGGTTGGGAAGTAGGCAAACGTAGAATAATGTGGTATTTCCATATCTGTGACTGAGGGGTCCCGTGATACCGTGGTGCCTGGAGAAATGGGCTCAGTTTCCTTCTCAGATTCATCAGTATAGATCTCAGTGTAGTTAGTCTGGAGAAAGGTCTCTTTACCCGATCCAGTATCAGGCTGGGTTGTTACACCTGTGGAACTAGGAAACCACACATTTCCATCAGTGGAAAGATCTCTTAGTGATTCTTCTGACCCTGATGAATCTTCTGAAGCATTTCTCATAGATTCTGGTTTAAAGACATTATATGTGATTGCCTCTGGGTTTTCTGAAGAAAATACATATCCCTTTGATATGTTTTCAAGGATGAATGGGATAGCGGACGTTGCAGGACTAGAGCCTGAAGAATCATCAGCTCCACTATCAAATTTGAAATCAGTTAATAAATTGTCTTCGTCACTGATATCTGTAGACACCTCTGGATACTCTGTTATAGAAACTGTGTTTAAAGATTCTACAGTCCCAGACAAGTTCATTTGTGGAAATCTAAGAACAGTTTTAGAGCCATCGTTTAAGGAGGATGAGGTACCTTCCACAGTGTGTGGTGGCAGTTCAGTCTGAGAAAACAAAAACATTTCCTTTGCTGTTGCCAATTCAGGGCCTGGTCGGGGAGTAGAATTTAAAGGTGTGTTGGGAAGAGCCGCCTTTCCAGAGAGGTCACCTCCTCTAGCTGGAGATCGGTTAGTCTTGGCCTCGTTGTACCTAGTCCCTATGCGATTGTAGTGTGTCGTAGTAGAAACAGGGGGCTCCTTTTTCCGTATTTGGTTTGTGGTGTGGTCTCTACCAGGATTCACAACAGTGTCTTCCTCAATGTCTTTTTCCTCTTCCTCCTTTAAAAAGAAAACAAGATTTAGTAGGACACAAGGGACAGAGAGAAAAACCAACTGTTAACAATATACTTCCAATCTTCATATTTGGAATCTTGGGAACCTTTTGTCCTTATAAAACACCTATTTTATTCTATGTTATCCTACTTATTCATTATGCCTCCATCTTATGTAACCTTTCCTATCACCCAGAGAAAATAATTAAGCTTAATGACAGTACATTATTTATAGCTGCCTTTATTTTAATGTTACAGAATGAGGCAACTAAATTAATAGATCCACTGTTTTAAAAGTTGTATGTGTATATGGAAAGTGTAATTTAATATTCTATTTATTTTTGTGTTTGTTCAGTTCCTTAGGCAAAAAAAAAGTAATAGGAATTAGCTTTCCTGTAATATGAAATGGTAGCAAAACCATTTATTTCAGAGACAAAACTAGTTGGACATCAAAACACGTAATTATGTACAGACAGAGGAAGTCATAGCTTTTAAATCATTGTAAGGAGTAAACTTAAGATTGAAAGAGGCATTTGGTTTTATTTTCCTTTTATTTTTAATACTTTGAAATTTCAAGTAACTTGGTATTTCAAAGGCAATTTGTTAAAGTATGACTGTAAAGGAAGTGATTTGACTTGCTGCTTCCCTTGGCATCACTATTTAGAAGGCCAAAGCTTTCATGCAAACTTAGGATAGCTGCCACTGTGTGTTCTGCCTATAAGTCTACCATGACCTGTCTCTGTCTCTGTCTCTGTCTCTCTCTCTCATAAAATTGGAATATTAAGCCTGTCTACTAATAGTTTTTGAAAACTAAATTGCCAAAGGTAAAAAGTATTTTTTTAGTCTACGTGGGACTTGATTTTGTCAGTATCTCGGTACTAAACAATTTGTTAAAATGATCGTCTATTAGATCCTCTATTAGGTCTTTTAAGATCATGCCTGGTAAAAGAAGAAAAAAGTACTTCTATACAGATTAGTCAGTAGGAATAATCTAAATCTCAAACCACACATGGTCATAGGAAAGTGTCTCATACACGTGGAAAGCTGCACTGCGTGAATCAGAAACTTCCAATACCTGTATGGTTACTTCAGACTTCGTTTGATTGGCTGTAGGGTATTTTCTGAAGCACATGTGACAGTTCTTAAGGAGTGAATCAGCTTCACTTGAATTGGAATGAACTTTTAAAAATGACGACCTTCTTTTTTCTAGACAAAGTTCTCACGAATTGTCAGTACTGTATTTTTCCATGGAATTTTGCATTCTGACACCTTGGTTCACAAGGGCAAACTGTAAGATTTCACCAAATACTTTCCTGAATAAAACAGTCCTTTCATTTGCAAACCTAAAAATTCATACAAAAGCAAATAAAAATAATTTGCCTTGACTTTCTTTGGGTGAGAATCTGTTGATGCCAGATATTTCTTCTTTTCACAAAAGTTCTCACAAACATTTCTCTTATAATCTGATCCAGAGGTTTGCTGAGGATCAGTGGTAAGCTAGCAGTGTAGAGTTTCTAAACATTCCCTCATTATTGTATATGTGAGTATTTGCCTAGTTCTCTGTCACTCCACATTTCTACCCTCCACTAAGACACTATTTAATCTCTCTTTTTCCCCTCCATTTCCTTATTCTCAGCAGACGGCCTTCATGTTTAGTCTGCAGAGAAAATGGAAGTCAACAAACAATATTATACCTCTGCCAAACATTGAAAACATCCATATTCAAGGTCTAAAAACCAAGATGGGGCCAAGCTTGGTGGCACATGCCTGAAATCCCAGCATTCTGGGAGGCTGAGGCAAGAGGATTACAAGTTAAAGTTCAGCCTGGGGAACATAGCAGCTCATGAGAACCTGTCTCAAAATTTAAAAAAAATTAAATCAAAAAAGGACCAGGGATACAGTTCAGTGTAAAGGTCTTTGGTTCAATTCCCAGTACCACATACTCACATAAAATCAACATGGACACTTTCTCACTTTCGTGAGTTTATCATGCATTCCTGTGCATGCCACTGAAATTAGTAGTACACAGACAAAGCCATGTTTTCATCCTATTGCAGATTCATGCTTCCAGAAAGCAATTATGATATGAATTTGTCCCAATTTTATTACTGTAGTTGATTTCAATAGAAAGAAATATACTAATTTCCCAAGTCATTTACTAACTACTGCTCCTGTAACTATCGTTTTCATTCCCTCATGTATGTGGTAGTATCTGGCTTCCTGTCCCTCAGATGTGCCAATGCATTTGGCTTGGTCTTTCAAAGAATGTGAGCTGCTCCTTCTCTGGGCATCACAGCTATGCATGCAGCCTCATGATGACACAGTTGGTATAAATGATTTCTTCTCTTTTAGATCACAGTCTTTTTCCTGCCAGGAACTATGATGGCTGTGGATTCCCCTCCGTCCTCTTGCTGTCTTCTTCTCCTGTATGCTCTCTAGTCTCCCTTTGCGCTCCCAGATTCTTTCTCCAAGATCTCCCTTTTACTCTGCCAGAAGCTAGGGGGCAACAGAGTGAATTTATTCCTAGAAGTTTCTTACCTACTTGGTCACCACAGATATCTTTGTTCCACTACAAAGTCCCAGCATTTGCTGTGTTACTCTCACTACATTCTCTTTTCACCTTTTGAGCCTAGGTGTAGTAACCAGTCTCTGGTATCCCCGAAGTATACAAAGTCATTCCTTGCTGGCTTCCTTGGACCCTTTCTACACATCTGTGAACATCTCATCCATTAAATTGACCTCAGAGACACCACTTGAGTGTGGCACCTGGTACTTGTTGAGACTGGGCTGGTAGGTTATTTTGTTTCCTCCTCTTCCAGAATCATTTTTAGGTAGCCCGTAGAGAAACACAGTATTCAGATGTCTCCATTGTCTTCTCTAACAGGAGGATGCGCTTGCGTTTGTGACATATGTAACAGGAGAGACCCAAGGCAACTTGGCGTACATGATCTTTGATATCTTGGATTGGAGCGTTATGACAAAAACAAAGGTATCCCAAGCTCATTTACAGCCTGCTAACGCAGGTAAATCTTACATTAAATACGACATTTCAGTTTCATGTAGAAATTTCCTATCAATTAACTCTGAAAAATTTAAATAACTTTTAAGTGTATGCTAAGTGCTGTTTTAGTGTCATGTCCATGTTCATTAACAAGAATAAGTAAACGCAATAAAAAATAAATAATAAGTGTTACAATGAAAAATAATTGGTCATTCCTTGGTCCTTTCAAAAAGTCCATGTTGTGTATTACATTTCATATGTAATTCAAATAGAAGGCACAATTTTACTCAGACCAATAACTTGAGTTGATAAGACAGCATAAAAATAGATTTTTCCTTCTTTTCACTTGATTCTTCTGATCATTCTAAGCATATACGTATTCACATGCATGTTCTCAAGCACATGCCACACACACACAAAGATATCCTCAGCTGAATTTTGTGAACTTTTGTTGACAGGTAGACCAGTCATTTTGGTAAAATAGTCTGTTATGAGACAGCAGCCATTACATATATTATTGAAATAATTATACCTGTGAAAATGCAACCTAGCTGTAATTTACTGCTAGATAATAGCATTAGTTATCACATTTTATCAACTTCTACACAATACTCAACAATAGTCTTTTAATTGAACATATAAACTCAGTTATGGGCCTAAAATGAAATATATGATTCAGTAAGTAATCATTTTCTCTCCTTTTAAAAGTTATGATAATGTTAAAATCTGTAGATATTCTCAACTACCCATTTATGTGCTACCATCACACATTTATATGAATAGTCTAAATACCAATCATAAAATGAAATGGGCAAAAATTTACATAATTTATATTTTACTTTTTATTTATTATGATTCTATCAATCATCAGTTAGGTTATAAATAACTGTAGAGATATTAAGAAGTAGTAAAATATTATTTTAATCCTTTAGAAAAATCTGAACACTAAAAATGCAATTTATAGATAGAGCCCATAGCTATAATCATTTTAAAGTTCATTAATTTTTCAATCATCAGTTAGGTTATAAATAACTGTAGAGATATTAAGAAGTAGTAAAATATTATTTTAGTCCTTTAGAAAAATCTGAACACTAAAAATGCAATTTATAGATAGAGCCCATAGCTATAATCATTTTAAAGTTCATTAATTTTTCATAATCACTATATTTTTTGTTCATACCTGGAGCTGAACCCAGGGTCTTTGCATTGAGCTACTTCTCAGTCCATTTTTAAAATTTTTATTTGAGACAGGGACTAGCTAAGTTGCTAAGTTGCCGAGGCTGAACTGAATCTTCTGCTCTTCTTGCCTCAGCCTCCCTGACCCTGGGATTACAGGCATGTATCACCAGGCCCAGCTCAGAATCTTTTATAGCTTTCTCTGTTTGCTTTTCTTATATTAGACTTTTTTTTTATTTTGAAGAGAATATAACCAAACAGAATAGAGTCAATCAAAACAAAACAATGAACTTGGTACAGGACTTCAAAACAAGATAAAAGGAAATCAATAATGGCTACCATAATGCCACTTGTTATTTTCAAAATAACTGCCCGTACCATCAGCATAATAAAATCAAACAAAACAGAACAGAATAAAACCAATAAAAACAAAACAATGACAGCAATACAGGACTTCAAAACAATATAATAGTAAAACAACAGAGGCTACCATAATGCCTCTTGTTATCTTCAAAGTAGCTGCCTACACCATCAGACATAATACAATCAAACAAAACAAAACAGAATAAAATCAATCAAAACAGAACAATGAAAGCAATACAAGGCTTCAAAATAAGATAATAGGAAATCAATAATGGCTACCACAATATATTTTGTTATCTTTGAAATAGCTGACCATGCCATTAAATATAATAAAATTAAACAAAACAAAACAGAATAAAACCAAACTAAACAGAACAATGAAAATAATATGGGTTTTAAATCATGATAATAGATTAACAATGGCCACTGCCTTCTATATTAGACATTTAAAAGCATTTTTCAATTTCATCAGAAAAGAATTATATATGCCAATAATGTGACCAAAAAACAGCAACTGATCCAACACTGAATATTTCAACATTAACATTTTTAGTGCAACAATATATAAAATGTAAAAAGTAAGCTAAAATAGACTTAAATTTTAAAAGTTTATAAAGTCCATATAAATGCATATAATACCTTGATCATTTCTTCAGCTCCAATTAATTCAGGAAAAAAGTCAAGTTCTACAAAATTAAAAGCAAAATTATTAAAATTCTTACTGAGTTATTTTGGCCTTTTGAGTTTACCTTTGAATGAAAAAGGGAGGGAAAGTATAAGTAACATTAGCTTTGAAAAATACAGTCTCTCAAATTAAAAATTTCAGGTTTTAGTTTTTCATATTATGGAATACTTACAATAAAACACTATGTAAACTTATATGCAGCCACATTCATAACTTTGATATCTATATTGACACCGGTTCAATTCCTTTTCCCAATTCCACCCCACTTCTTATTGAAGCTAAGAAGAAAGAGGACAGTGAGAATGACAAAGTTGAATGAAAAAAATTAAAATAATTTTTTATCAGTGTAACTTTCATCCTTAGCAGGACTGATAATAGCAAAGTTGGGGATATTCCAGGGATTTTTCTGGGGAATTGGCAGAATTTATTTTCTTTTCTGTTTTTGTTTGTATTTTTAGGATTTATTTTCTTATTTAGGTACTGCTTCCTTAAATTCTTCTGACTGAGGGTCAAATAATTCTTCTTTTACATTTCAGATCTGGGCTCATTTGCATACTGGAGAATGTTATCCAGCCTAGGCCAACAGCAGGAAAGACTGAACAGACTAATTCCTGGCATTCTCCCCAGGCAAACAGCTAAGGCTGTCAGTGCAGAGGATTCAGGAGTCAGGTTCATTCAAATCTTTTTCTCAACCAACCAGAATCAATATATTTCTAACACTGTGTATGTCTATGCTGAAACAAAATTAATTAGCAAATGTCAAGAAAGACTAAGAGCAGGTTCTTTCTCCAAAGGGAATCCAGCCACCATGCCAAATTAATGAAGACCAAAGAGGCTTTTTTTTTTTTTTTCTTTTTTCTTGTGCAGTACTGGGAATTAAACTCAGGGTCTTTACACTGAGTTGCACTCTTAGCTCTCTTTTAATTTTTTTTTTCTTTTTTGAGACTGGATTTACTAAGTTTCTAAATCACCCAATGTGGGCTCTAACTTGTGATTCTACTGCCTCAGTCTCCCAGAGTTCTAGGGATATAGATTTGCACCACCACATCTGTGTCAGAGAATATTTCTTAGTCTTCATTTGAGCTTCTTGGGTCACCGGGAACATGGTAGACCAAGCTTCGCCATTATCACAATGATGTCCTTTTTATACAGATGATTTTATAAAACCTCACCCCATGTACCTCACCCTGCTACCTTGATGCTGACTACATTCTGTGCTATGTCTTTATCTGTCCTCAAAGCAAATGCTTATTCAGCAGAAATTCCAAGGCATAACTGAACTAACATTAAATGCATCATACCAAGGCTTTATTTCCAGTACAGACTTCCTTTTTATAAGAAAGTTTCTAGACATTAATAAGTATAAAAACAAAACATAGATCTGTGCAGGAAGTCTACTTAGAAGAAAAATAAAATCTAAAAATGCATCCAGTTCCCAAGATTTAGGTAAAGTTAATTTAACTCTTGGTAACTATTTCAATATTATTTATCCTGAATAATGTTCTGTGCTACAATAATGAAAATACCTCACTAGAAACAATAGTTTCAAAATACATTTTTCATTTTTCCTGTTAAAATTATCATGAATTTGAAACTTTTTATTTGAAAGTGTTTTCCCTCTTCAATTTTTGCCCTACATGGCCCCTTTCTCACCCTCTGCTTTTTACACTCTTTGTTTCTAATATTTCTGAATTAAAGTGATTTCAATGATCTCGAATACTAGAATCTTTAAAACCTTCATGGAAATAAACAAATGTTGATTTAACAATGAGATGCAACTAAACTGTGCTATAAGTAACTTTCAGTATGATTTTCTAAAAACTGACAAGAGAAGTTCATTCACATAAAAATCATCAAATTCAGAAAGACAATTCTTATTTCCACAGAAAATAGTTTAAAATGGATTCGTCTCTTTTCCTGCATCTTTACAATATTGTAATGCTAATGAAAGCAAATAATAAATACTTGGTTAGTGATATGTACATTATGCCATAGATTTTTCACTGAGTCTACAAAGAAATCTCAACAATTTCCTATTTCTCTTAGTATGCATAAGAAAATGTTTTAAAATTTTAAAAATGTGGTCCACTTTCACCTGACTACATGTTTTCAATGAGTAAATGTAATTTTCATGTTTCACTGGAAGGGTCAGGGGAGGTACATTTAATTACCGTATTAAGGATTAATTTTTTTTGGATACTCTAATGAACTTGAATTGTTTTTATCCCTTTACAAGAGCATAAGTTAAATGGATTACGGTTCCTATAAGAGAAAAGTCAATATTTTTGTCCAATTGCACCCTCTAAAGAATAACAGTGGCTTCTGTCAAATAACTAAGTTTGCTGTTCACTGCAGTAAGAAGTGAGAAGTTTTCTGTGGCTGTTCTTAGGCTCTGGGGTTGAATTTGCAGCACTCTGAGACCCTTCCAATTCCATGGCACTGTCACGGGTGGTTAGCCTAAGAGCGTGAGCCTCTGTACTGATGTGTATGAATTCACTTTAAAGGATCTTTATTCTGTTCTCCAGCTGGACACATATCATTCGATGGACTTAAATTCTGGTGTTTCCCAGGAGCACCTCCACTCCCCAGAATGCAGAAATTTTTGTTGAACTTCTTTAGAACAATGCTGAAACAGAATAATTCTGGAAGACTGTTCCTATCTTCCTGAAGTCTCTGCAGTCATACTTCTGGGGCTGAGAGTACAAAACTGTAGCAAATGGTTGACTGGAACCAGGTCATCATTTTGGGCTCTCCTAGGTCTGCGGTTTCCTCACAAATTACAGAACTGATATTTTCCTGATCGACACATATTATTGGTATGTTAGAGTTTAAAAATTATACTGGCTTATTACATATTCTCAGCAAAGTGACTCCATGAGACTGGGAGAAAGTGAATGTTATTATCATTATCTATTTTTATTGAAGACTTAAAATTCACATTTACATAATAACTGAACAAAGTTATTGACTTATTTGGAGTTTGTTTTGAGGCACATGCAATATCAGATTGATTCAGAAGTACTACGTTAGTAGGACATTAATATTCAATAACACAAAAAAGTGATGCTGCTATGAATTGACAAGCAAAGCTTAGTCATTTGAAGGTAACCAAGTTCACAGTGTAAAAAGTAAAACTAATGTCGACTGCAATTGCTTCAAACCTTGATTTTTAAATGTCTTTATACAGTACAATAACACTAAAAGCATAGGAAGGTACAGGCAGAATAAAGACAGATGAATAATGACTTGACAAGAGAAGCACACACAACTGAAAAGCACACAAACTTACGAAAAATGTGCTGATTTAATTTACCATTCACTTAAATTTAGCACATTATTCTCAAGGTCCTGCTTAAATAATGCATTCTACTCGTGCATAATCTAAATTATAGGAGAGAAATGACCACAGTTACCTTAGTTACCATGAAATAAATATTTCTATGGATTACTCATTGATAATTTTCTAAAATGTTTTTCAAAAGAATATATACCTTCTTTAATATATATATATACCTTCTTTACACTGAAAAATTTAGTTTCTTAGTATGAACTTATGCATTTATTTTAAAATAATAATTTGAAATAGTAAGAAATGTTGAACCTCAGTGGTGTGTGGTAATACTGCTGTACACAGTAGCAAGTATAACTAAAATGTACAAAAGATAAATTAACCAAATTATCCATTTAAATGTACAATTTAATCAAATTAGCAAGTTAATGCACTGTTTTCCCTTCACAGACATTGATTAGAAGATTTCAAATCTATGCAAAAATTAGGGCAATTACAAATTACCTTCTTTATTATTTTTAACAAAACAATAAACAGCACAATATTTATAAAATAAGTTACCCTAAATAATAATAGAATAATTTGATGGGATGTTATATAGTGTTACTAATCAACAACACAATCAACAGGATGAAATAGTACTAATAAAAACTATAAAATAAGCAGCACTCACAAGTTTCTGTATTAGCCACACAATTAATAAAATTCATTCACTTTTTAGGCACTAAATCCAGTTATTTTACCAAACCACAAGATAGTGTTGCTGTCAAGGCTTTTACTGTGATATATCTACCTTAGAAATAATAATTACAATAATGTAATTTCTGCTCTTGCCTGGAAAGAGCGAGTTCTTGAGTTCGAATCCCTGTACCAAAAAAAATGTAATTTCCATACTAAATTGTACATATATAAGTTGAAATGCAGCCTTCAAAATGAGAAAGAATAAATTCTAAAGGAACTGATGCTTTTCTTTATGAGGAATAAGAAAATCCAAAACTTTTGATGAATGAATTCTTCATAGCAATAATTACAGAATATTCTACCTAAGTTTGTGAGGCTGGGCTTTAAAGAAGTATACTGTGTTAAAACATTGAATCAAACACCATCTCTTTCTAAAATATTTTTACTGCACACAGTGCTCTGAGGCACTAAGACATCCGTGGAGATTAAGTGGTGTGTCCAAACTAGCATCTCACTATAACAAGGTTCAACAGTGTCCCGATCCTTTGAAAAAATAGAAAGTTGCAAATTTATTATTTTGTCAACTATGAACATATTACAAATGATTCAAGAATATTGTCTTTTGTCAAAATAAATTCAATCTAAAGAAATCACTCAGAAATTGCTTTGATAGAAAATTAACATTTGATCTGCTTTTTCATATGCAATACACTCTCAAATATTAAAAAAAGTATTCAGAAAGTTGCCAATTCTGGCATAGTGACTAGAAAGAGTAAGTATAAAGAGTTTAATGTAATTATTTTTATAATCTGTAAAACTGTTTTATGTACAGAAAATATTTGTTAATTTTTTATTACCATATATTTTTGATACATAATATATTAATTGTGGGGTGTTGATACATATACATATGGCATGTTGATCTTTTTACTTCCTTTTCCCTCCCTCTACTTCCCACCCTCCCCCATTCCCAGATCTCCTTCCTATTTCCCTGTTTCTCATCATCTTTCTTTTATTTCACTCTTTATATTATTTATACTTTGGGTTTCTTATATAAGAGAAACCATGCAATATATAACCTTCTGTGTCTAATTTACTTCCCTTAGCACTATGGACTCATGGTGCATCTGTAATTACAGCAGCATAATTAAACAAAGATAGTAAAATTAAGTGAATACATTTAACATAATTTGAACTTAAAAATATATAAACAAGGGTAAAGAAAAAATTTTGTATGCCACATATTAATCTATTCACCTACGGTGCTGGCTAACATGGTCAATGTTGTACTAGTAGTGATGTCATTCTCTAGACGGATTAATTTGGGGAGCTTTGGGGGGTGTTGTCATTCAGTGCAGTGGTATGATATGGCATAGTTATAACCACGCTCAGTAACTTCGACATTCACCTTTCAATAAAATTTAGAGCTTGCTAAAGGGAACAGGAAAGATGTACCCTGCACTTTAGAAAGATACATATTATAACATTCAATGGTTTTCATGCAGTCCTTATCTTAAAAAGCCAACTAGTTCAAGGAACTATGCCATGAGGATCAATGAACACGTTGGGTTAAAGGACAAGCTACAACATTTAGGCTATAAAGGCAAACTGCTATACAGCAGTTTTCTTTCTGTACATAAAACTGATGTAATAAATAAGATTTATTTACATTAAAATGTGCAAAAATTTTAATGAGCATCCTCATGATACATATGACCAAAGACTATTTTCATTGTACATGTGCATATATATGAATATACATGTGTATGATGTATATGTGTATACAATACATATATACATATACACATACTTTCATACATATGTAAATAACACTTTTATTATTTGAAATCTTACACTAACAAAAGGAAAACTCTTTATGTAAACTTGTGAATTGTCAAATTTTGATGATTAGCACTTTATTATTGCATATGCTTGAGATCAAAAGATTTTCCCATAATATTTACAAAAAATGCATGCTAATAAAACGTAATTAGAAACAACTTCTGTCTTGTCTTTGTGGAAAAGTATTGACAAATTAACTAACAGAAAACCATCCCTGACAAAGTTATGAAATGAACATAAAACAGTTGGATGAATTCTTGAGATGCTTTGCATAGGTATTTCAAAGTATCTCACATGATCTTAGGATCATGTACATACTTACTACAAAGTGGTTTGGTGGCTGAAAACAGGAAATAAACACAAATGAAACCAATTCTGAATTGTTCAGAATAGCAACTTCAATAATCACATAGGAAATTACGTTTGATAATCACTAAAAACGTAAACAGGTTTCCTTACTACTTTAAAAATGAAAACTAAATATAAAAATAAATTACTCATTCGCTTGCATTAGATTCGCTGACCTAGAAATAGGCCCCATGTTTCACAAAATTACCTGGCAATCCAGAATTAAGGGAAAATGATTTTACCATTTGCTAAAACAATATAAAGTCAGAAGAAAGTGTCAGTGCAATCAGTAATCAAAGCAACCTTGCTTATTTAGAAAAAAGAAAAGTGTATCAAGGAAGTACTTACCAGCATCATTGGTAGGCATGTCTACTATCAGCTGGTCACTATATTTTCCATATAAGCCATTAGTACATATGGCTACTATTTGAAGAACATAACTCATATTAGGTAGCAAATTATTGAGAATAGCACCCTAAAAAAAGATATTGGTGATTGTACAATGAGCTATACTCAGAAGACTACTAATACACTAGACAGTTGTCCTAGGAAACTGTTTCCTATTTTGCAACCAAATACATTTATATTTTTATCAAGATAAGAAAAAACCATATACAGTGCTGTTAAATATAAACCTCCCATGTTTGTGAATTAGGAAGGTATTAACAAACAAGGTAGTTTTTTAAATATAGTTTTAGAATGTTTCATTTTAAAAAGAAGTCTCCAAATTTATAAATGAATAATACAAAACTAAGATTAACATTGTAAACAAATACATGGAAAGCAACTTCAAATTAGGATAAAAACATGAAAAACTAACTTATCTCTTCGCCTGAAACATATACCCAAAGTAATAACAAAATTTTCTTCTTTGCAAAATCATGAAATGAAACATAGTTATGCAAATTCTACAATTTTTCCATATTACAGTATATCTATAGTCTATGCAACTGAATTAAAAGTTATCATTTTATGTGTTTTGTCCATATGCTATTAAATATAATAACAATGCCAGTTTTATTTAAACAATGGTTCTTAGGACTTGAAGGACTACAGCTGCCTAGATACAGACCTGTGGTGGTGCCTCCCTGGAGCCACATCCAGGTAAGGTTTTGTTGACTTAAATCACATTACAGCCAACACTTTCCTACCAAAGTGAAGTATAATACTAGTTGTTGAGGCCCAGAAAGAAACTGTACTTTATTTTCATTGATTTGTATGCATAGGTGGAAGAGGAGGGATGGATCATTTGATAAGAATTGCCTGTCTTTTTACATTCCCAAAGTTCTGACCCAATCATCACTTCCATCATTACCTAGAAATCTGATGCAAAGCAGAGGACTTTTGGGTCTGCTACTCTGTCATTCCTGTGCTGAAATAACTTCATAGAGGAAACAATGCACAGTATATCAGGGGCTGAGATTCTGAGCTCAATTTTCTCCATAACTGTGAGATTCTAATTAGGGTATTTAACTGCCCTCTAAGTCCCTTTATTTGTAAAGAGAAGGACACTATATGACTTCCAGTTCATAAGTTTTTCCACCTGTAACTACTCTTATAATATTGGCAAGATCATGATCTTGTAATTTTCTTAGCCTTTGACATAGTTTTGTATAGTTTCTGCTTCCCATTGGAGACTTTCATACAAAGCCCAAAGTAACCAAGGATAACAATAAATAGTCATTGTAATACCTTACCTTGGAAATTTAAACTACAAAGTTATCATGAATAAAACAATTGGTCTTATAGTTACCAAGTCTTGATAGCCATCTGTCAAAAATTCATGCTTGGTTTGGTCTTCTCCCTCCAACTGTTGGTACACAACTGCGAACTTCTCAATCATGGTATCATAAACCACTCGAGGTCTTTCCCATGTAACAAGAAGGCTGGTATAATTTTCTGGGTCTGCCTGCACATTTTCTGGTTCTGAACTACAAACTTACAGAGAGAGAGAGAGAGAGAGAGAGAGAGACAAAATTATTGACATAATCATTGGCCATTAGTAGTAAAATCCTTGTAGTAAAACATACTACAAAATTTTTGTGTGTGTCTTATTTCAATGTAAGGTAAAAAATCTGGCTTATATTTTTGCATTATGTAGGTTTTGTTCATGTTATTTTCTGTATCTAAAACTGTAGTAGCCATCTTTCTACTACTACAACAAAAAATCTGTGGCAGGCAATTTTACAAAGAAAAGTAGGTTTATTTGGCTCCCAGTTCTGAAGGCTGGAAGTCCACTTCTCACATGGCTGTCTGCCAAGAACCCTCTTGGTTGCATCACATCATGGCAGAGCAGGTGCATATCTCTGTGCCTGTGTGAAGTTTCTTTCGATCCTTATAAAGCTGCCAGGACTCAATCATGGGGGCTGCATGACCTAATCTAATTAGATCCCAGTAGGCGTCACCTCTAAACATCATAGATTGTTTTTATCTTCTTAATATCATTTGCATAAGCTCCTGCAGGCTAAATACCTGCATCAGGTTAGGAGGAAATGCCATAGCAAAATGCTCTCCTTCCATTTTTTTCTTTTTGGCCATGTCCTAACTTTCCACTTGGAAAAAAGTTTTGTCAAATGTTACCCTCTCTATTCTGTGTGCTCTGATCTTTACTGAAGTGATCTGTGTTATATTCATTTGTCCATTTTACCAGTATTATTGCATTACTTTCACTTGTTCATACTACTTATGCCTGAATGTCTTGTTTCTCTAGTAAATTATAAACTTAAGAATAATAGATTGCCTGGAACATGGTCTTGAATATATCTGGCTCACAAGTTCATTTTTGAAAACAAATAAGCAAAGAGCATCTTCATGCTCACAGTGTCTTTGTCTTTTCAGCACCTAACAACTATACCTAGGACTAGGCTAAGATGCTCTATTATTGGGTATTTTGTTATTAGAGAATTTTTGAAGTAATTAACAATTTCCAGTCTGAGGCATCTACAGAACAACTATAACTATCGTTTTAATATTTTTTCATAACTGCTGACAAAAAAAGCCCTCACTTTGGCATAAATAACAGATTTGGAAAGTTTGTCTTATCTGACAAAAAAAATGTGAAAAACTATTCAGAGACTTCTTAACTCATGCTCATTTAAACTCATGCTGGGAATCATGCCAAAAATATAATCCCATCAGAAAGAATTCTCTGGTACCTCCTAAAAAGCATTCATAATGCAATTGTTTAAACCAATGTGGAGGACAAAAGTTATATGACTTTTTTCATATTGTTAATGAAGCAAAATGATAAATGTAATCTCTTCAGAGATATTTGCAAAGCAGAGGAAAAGATCTCTCAGGACAGTTTAATAAGTTCACAGAATGTGGGCTTTATTTTCAGGTGACACGTGGAGTTACGAAGCCCATAGATGGGGGTGGAGCTGTTTTAGCTCAACCAGTTATTATGGATACCAAACCCATAAGGACTCAATGAAGATATAGCAGCAACTGCATTATAATGGGACCAAAAGCCTTTTTGACTCTGCCAGTGTGTAGTTCATCTCATGAACACAGGAGGGCACCCACAAATAACGGTTGGCGGAATAAACTGAAGCTTAAATTTCGTGTGTAGTAATCAGTACTAGTAATTTTAGTATATGTATTCTATTATGGCAAAGATATATGAGTGACTCATAAAATATATACAATATATATTTCTATCTAATATCTATTATATATTACATGAATATCTATATTATTAACAGTTTTTCACTGCAAACTCAATGTTATTTTTTTAATTTAGGGAGAGGTTAGAGTGAGTTGTTCCTTTGGGAATAAGAAGGCAATTCTTTCATTGTCGAAAAACGATTCAGACAAAGAAAACGTCTTTTAATTTAGGTTTAAAGTACATCATGTTAAACTAGCCCATGACACTTCCGTTTATACCCACCGGATGGCAGAAGACCATACAGATATCTTCAAAGAGAGCTATTTACACAAGCTATCATTACAGAAGCAGCATTACCTCCTGCTTGCTTCTAATGAGTCCTAACTCTATTTTTAGATGGTGAAAAATGATTCTGGACAATATAATTTGTAAACTTTGTCCTCCTAATCAGGCCTACTTTTTAGAGAGAATGACTTTAAGTGAACTATATAGAAGATGAAAATATTTAAAAATTCATTAGCTTTACACATGTATAGAAAACTTAAAAATTTCTTGAGAAAAATATAAAAGTATTAATTGAGAAATGTCCAAAGGACTATTGTCTAAATAGCACAAACTAATTTGGTTGAATATGTATGTTTTTCAAGCCTATTATGTATATCAACATATACATAATAGTAGCAATTAGAAAATGTTTCAAATTTTAAGAATCAGCATTCTTCTTATTCTTTGTCAGTTTCATTTCTTGCTTTCTTCCTTGTAAGTCTTTAAGAGATTTTTGGTAATTTCTTAATATTCTGAGCTTATATTTTAATTATTAATTTATTTGTAAATCATTCCTTTTGTTTATTGATAATCAGTAGTCCAGTAATATGTCATAAATCTGCAGTTAAAGTCTTATTGTTTCATTGTTGAAACAGAATTTTAGGGGGAAGGCGTATGTACTTTAGAATGACTTCAAGAGAAAATTCTCTAGTTTCATCTATGACCTTGTCAAAAGTATTTCCTATAAGATACAACTAGTCTTTTAAATGACAATCCAATTTATTCCATATATACTAACTGGTATTCAAATATAAATCTGGGTAATGACCAGTAGAGAAGTGATTGATGTGCACTAAAATTTTCATGTTTTCCTTTATTTCCTATTGAAATAGTCTAATTATCTTATTAAAATGATGTAAATTCTATATAGCACATTATCTGCATTGAAAACCAGGGAAGGTTTCCAGATCAATATGTACTTAGATGCAGAATACAAGTTACTGTAGAATAAGATAGTAACAAAAGTATGGTGAGTTTCACTCCTTCTTCAGGACTGTATCTTCCTTTCCAAAACTATGTGTGATCTGAGTCAGGGAACCCTGGCCAAGGAGGAGAACTCGGTTCCTGCAGGCCACTGGCTTTGACACATCCTGGGGCCCATGTCAAGTTATACAGAGTTTAAGAACGTGTTTTAGTTCTGTGCACATACAAAAGATCTTCCCTACAAAGTTGTTCCTTATTAGAGAACTGTAAATGTTCTGGCTTTAAAACATTTTCAACATTCCACTGTCTTCTGCTTGTTTCAGGCACTACTTACTTTGTGTCAGGCACTTCTGACAGATAAAGCAAGAGGTGCTGTTTTTGCCTTTAGAAAGCTCATTCCTGTGACTGCTCTATAATCTTTAAAGTTAGTAAGCCTAACATACAATAAATGTCTTTAGTTTTCAAATTCTAAATTCCTTTCATAGAGAAATGAATAATAAACTGGAAAAAATAATCCGCTACTTATATCATATTAATTAGTGCTTGTTAAAGTTAAACATATTTCTCAAAGTTGCAAAAGTTTTATAAACTTTCAGCTGGCATAAAGTACTGTGCTTATCACTTAACAGCTTGCTATTTGCATGAATACCTCGCACATAGGAATGCGTAGACTTTGTGGAAAAAGTACCAAAAGGTTAACAATTGTCATGAAGAAAAAGGGGAAAAAAGCAGAGGAAATACAAAAAAGAAAAAGATGTGAAAAAGAAAAACACGAATTTCTTAGCTGGGACAAATCTGTTTGTGCATCAGGAAAGATGACACAGATGGCCAGACGGGTATGAGTCCACTCTGCTTTCCTTGCTTTGATTTGCCTCCAGGGGAAGGGTGCAGCCTGAACTTCTATTACCACCAAAAATGTGGATGGACAGGAAGAGACAGGGAGATGGCTCTGGGGAGTGGCAGAGAAAATGTCATAATTATCTGAGACTACACTGCGTTTGACTCAGCGATTTCCCCACTCATTTGCAGTTCATAATTGGTGAGTAAACACAGCTCAATACCAAACTATTGCGCGAATGTGTACTCCAAGATTCACCACATCCTTATTTAAGGTTTAAAAGCTTCATTTAAGATGATATTAAGATAAGTAATTTGATATCTACTCTGAGAGAAGCTTAAAGACTCATAGACCCAGAAGACAAACTACAAGGTTATGGTTTCTTCTCAGGAGTGTTGGAGTTTAGTAAAGCTAATTTAAACATTGACACACATGTTAAATACAGTAATTGGGAAAGCTTTATCCCTCTGTAGTACTTCTAAGTGATTAAGTTTGCAAATTATATCTACTTCACAATCTTCTTCCTGGACACAGTAACTTTCTTAACAATTTGACTTTTAATATATAATCTTCAAAGAAGTAAATAATCTTCATTTTGCTTTTCTGAATATAATCAGAGTATGACATTTACATGCATGTGACCTTAACAAATGCTATTTACAACTTACTGGCCTTCAAACAAGTCAGTTATACTGACATATAACTCACCATGATCCTTTTCAGGAAAAAGTGGAAAATTTCTTATAGTTCAAGTACACCAAGGTACAAGACACTCCTATTCTGGTATGCCTTGAAAAGATTTTATATTTTAGTGGCTTTTTTAGTTTGTATTAAACACAGTATAGCACTAGCAAATGAGATTTGAAGTGCATCTATAATTCTAACTAACGAATTATTTTAAAATGCCTTGACCTTGGAAATCAACTTGAATAGTACTCCATATTTGCTGTGATCTCTTGCCTCTTTATCCATAATACAAGTGATGAGTCTGGTGCACATTATGTCCAAGGCACCACAACGCTTTGCCAGCTCTAGCTCCTTTAAACCTAACAACAAACCTGTAATGACCTTTGTGAACTTTCCCTTTTCATAGGTGAAGAAACTGAGGATTAGACAGACTAATAACTCAACAATTTTATGTTGCTAAGGACTGATGCTGAACTTGGTTTGACAGGAAAAGTGTACCAAGCTTTAAAGCCCAAGTTTTCTTTCTGCCATCCTTCAACAGGGGCTACCGCTTTCTCTGGGGAGAAGCTGATGAGTAAGTCGAGGGCAGCAGGAAAGCATACTGTGTTCGGAAGGCGTGGGAGGAAGTTGAATTTCACCTGTTCTGCACTCTGGTCATAGGTTATTCACACACAGTGCTCGTGACTTAAAAGACACTTTTGCGGACTCCCTCAGTATGGGTCTATTAAAGTCTGTGATTCTTAGAAGTGACAGTATCGTTTTGTGACACAAAACGAAATGCCTTTCTAAAAGATAGTAAAGCTAGAAAAATGGAAAAATAGGGAACTTAAATTCTGGAGTGAAATATATGTTTATTCAAAAACATTTATTTAATGCCTAATGTGAATACAAAAATGAATAAGGTCTGGTCTCTAACCTCATCGTGTGGACACAGAAATATGAACCTCAATTGGTAATTATTTGGAGCATATATTATAAAAGGCAACTTTCAAAATGCATTTATTAAGAGTAAGATTCTGATAATTTTCATGCAAGCTCTTCTCTCTTGGTCAAAGTATGTTAAATATTTATAATAGTAAAATATATTAAATATATAGAATTTCTATGCACAAAACCTAGGTACTAGTTTAATAAATTTGGATTGTACAATGGAATATTACATAAAAATCTAAAATGCTACGTGAAAGGTATATTTAGCACACCATGTTAAAAAAGTCAATAAACATGGGTACAGCATAGCCTCTTGTTTGTGAGATAGAACAAAATTTTTAATTTAAGAGAAAGGCATGGAAAGATAATCACCAAAATCCTTATAGTGGTTCTCTTTGACTTTATAAGGAACTTTTATTTTCTTCTATATGCTCATCTACATTTTATAATGTTTTTGTAATAAAACCTTAGTCTTGGTTTAAATTTAATAAAGAGTAAATCCTGAATGCAAATTCAATCCTCAATTTTAATTATCAAATTCATTTTCAAAAGAGTATATATCCACTGAGAAAAGAACTACTACAGGATTATGCACAAGATACATGATAGCAAGTACTTAATGAACAGAAACACTTATGGTATGAAAAGCATGAATTGGCCGGGCACAATGGCACACTTGCTAAGGCTGAGTCAGGAGGATTGCTATGAGTTTTAGGGCAGCCTGGGCTACATGGTGAGTTCTAGGCTGGTCTGAACTACACAACAAGACCCTGTCTCAAAACAAAACAAAACAAAACAAAACAACCAAAACCAAACCAAACCAAACAAACAAAAAAAAACACAACATAAAAGAACCATGAATTGTTCCAACTTGCAAACAAAAACTTAAAAATTGTAAGTAGATTCACAATTTCTCTTTTTCAACTGCAAATAAAAAGCAAGTAGTTCACTTTTTCTTATTTCACTAAACGCAGAACGTTATACAATGGAGATTTGTAAAAATACTATATAATAAGCTGGATGTGCTAAACGTTTATTATGCTAAATTATAATTTAGCCGAATGTCAACAAAGTTAAAATGAAAGTGATTTAGCTCTTTTCCTCCTTTTAGTAAAAATGAATAAACTACTTCTTCACAATTTTGTTGTGACAATGACATTCTGTTTTTTAGTCTTTCTTTCCTAGGGAACCATTTTTAATTGTGAACAGGAATTGTATGCTGTACTGTAGTCTTCTGAAGATTCTGAAAGTTTTAATTATTTGAAGATAACATGGATTCTCTTCTTAATCCCAAAGACTAAGTAAAAAGTAAGCCTGGACTCATTCCTTAATTCATTCCTTTGTTCATCATGCATCAAGGACTCAAAGGGCTCTCACTAGTGGACAGGTTATTTTATAGGTGCTACAGACAATACTGAGGGCAATCGGATAGAGATCAGCAAGAAAGTAAGGCAAGCACATAAACGCCTCAGAAGCAAAGCAAGAAAAAGGAAAATGACCGTAACTACAGGTAAGGGACCATGATGGTTCAGCAGAAAGGAATGCTTGCACTGATAAAAAATATAGATGACCTTTGAATTATGCTTCATGTTAAACAAAAATGATACCTGGCTAAATGTTTATATATATATAGATAGATATAGATAGATAGAGATATATTCCAATTGACAAAATCTGTTTTCTAATAGATGAATTTCATTGCAAATCCAAAATTTAATGGTTAAGCTTTAAAAAATTATAAATAAACATTCAAGTCTATGTAACCATAAAAAAATGTTCTCTATAACCTCCAACCTCACTGGAATGGGGAAGTGTGTCTTGGTAAATGGAGGACTGTTTGACTGCCAACTTGCTGGACTGGGGATGGGCAGGTAAGGTATAAAGACCTGGGCAGACATAATTCTTCCACCTTGGAAAGACAAGAAGATGGGGGTAGGAGGACGGTAGCCTTTGACAGTCTGCTAGACTTGCCACAGCAAGCACAGCAAGATCTGAGCGCAAAGGGCCTAGCAACGGAGAATGCAGAAGAGATGTGCTTCTGCTTATGCAATTTGAGAATAAGAATGATGATCATTAAGGACAAATGCTTTAATGAAAACTAGAATTAAAGCTTTTGAACCCTCTTATTTATCTTAAGGATATACAATATAAAGAAGTAACACTGAGCAATACTTTCTAAATTGTATTCAGATGTTTCACTGAAAGGCTGAGTTTGGTAGACCCTCCCTTCTCCTGCACCTCATAAATCTTGAGTCAAAATACAACCATCCCAAAGTGGACTTTCTGGAAGAAGCTGGAGACACAGTGTCTAGGAATAGACACATAGCCAATAGCCTGGGGGTGTACACTTCTATTGTAAAAATCATTTAAAAGATTTTCATTTGTGAGTCATTTCCATTTAATGAGTGAATCTATTTCGAATACCTTTTTCTCCCTAGTTGGCTGGGCCACTTTAATTATTTTGGTAATAAACCAAAGATAAATAGGTGATAAATTATTATTACTCTGACAATCCTAACAATGTTGCTGCAGGGATATGAAATTCTGTGACAATTTAGACATGTGGTGTATGAGAGTAAGATGGATTGCCATGAGCTCCACTCAACAAAATTGCTTTTCTTCCTTTATGGGACCCATCACTCATATGTAACTCAAAAGACCAAGTAGTTTAGAAAGTGTGTTCCTCTGTTTGACCTTAGGATAAACAAAACACTTGAAAGTCAGCACTATTATTTTAAGTTTCACGTCTTTACAGTCATTAGCTTTCACTATAAAGTAATGTAAGCTGAAAGCGTGTTTCTTTGTCAGTGTAAAGCATAATGCAGTGAATGTTAGAAGACTTTAAAGTCAGGGATACATGTGTTCAAACACTGACTCTGCCCCCTCCTGGCCGTGTAAACGGGGACAAGTCATTTAACATCAGGTCCCAAACTGTAAAATGAAAAATATGAGCCTAGTTTCATGAAATGAGTAATGCGAGGTAGAAGTAAAATACTCTATGGTTCCATGCCTTAGTAGAGTCACATGTAGTAGCTATTACAGTTTTGTTATTACTTTTACTACTTTGAGCCGTTAACACTTACCTATGAAAACAACAACGATCCATGTTAACCCAGGACTACATATAAATTTACACTGAAAAGCACAGGGAGCACCTATCAAGCATAAGCTGATGTATTTTTATTACAGGAAAAGGATTATTTCAGACATTTACGGAATACTCAGTGAATAAAGGCTTTATCTTAGCTCAGCAACAGGGGTAAATAGATAAAAGACAGTGACTCCCTTCATGGGGCTCAGGCTAGAGGGGGAGAAAAGTACACAGGCAGATACCATGGTGTGTCTACCATAAAGTTCAGGTGCAGGGCATACAAGAGACCCTGAACACATCGGAAAAGCACATGTGAGTATTATTCATCTTGTACCCGACATAACTGGTGCCTACTTGAACGTAATTCTTATGCCTGGCCAGAGCCAGACAGGAGAGAGTGGCAGGGGTAGGGTCAGAGATGGTCTCCCTGTAGAAAGAGTGCTGTGCGTGGATCTTCAGAATGAGGGGAAAGCAAGCAACCGATACAGCAGGGAAGAACGTGCTACTAATGAAACCATTTTTTTTTTTTGAGACGATCTCGCTATGTAGTTTGGGCTCACAGTGCAGCCTAGGCTCTCCTTCAACTCACAGCAATCCTCTTCCTTGGTCTCCTGAGTGCTGGGATTACAGGTGTGCACCTATTTGTTTGTTATTTGGCCTATCATTTTGGAGAAAGTGATTAAATCATTTCCTTTTTTGTGATCAATCATCTATTATTCTCCAGACAGGATATTATAGTCAGTATTGTGGGTACAAATATGAATTTCCTCAATGTGGGGCAATTTAATTTGAAATTTAATATTACATTAAATGTGGTTATTCATCATTGTCATCTTGATCACTATTTTTGTCAAAGGACAAACAATTCTCATGTGCATTACATTCAAACAATACAAGTATGTAGTTTTAATGCCCCATCTTCAAAAGAAGTTGATTATTAAATTAATATTATACATGGCAAAATATGCAGTGCAGGACCGAGATCAAAGAAGACCATCTACTTGGATCAGCTTTCAGTCCCCAGAGCAAAGGCCCCAGCAAGTAGCCTTCATCAGCCATGCAACCTCAGGATGAAGGGAAAGCGGTGAGGTGGCAGCATGTGATCATGCCTTTCGGATATTTCCGAAATGTGTTCAGAGTGCTGTGTCAGCTTCGACAGACTCGGAGGATGCTCCAGGGACTCCACCTCAGCCTGCATCATCAACTTCAGCTGTGTCTG
>RJWT010004237.1:0-33956 GCA_004365215.1 Cuniculus paca | reverse complement strand
GGCTTCAATTCATATTTTAGCTTCTTCCTTGGTCCAGGGGACCCACTTGCTTCCTTCTTGTCCTCTCCATGATGTGATATTCCAGCATCTGAACTGTTTCTCTCAGAGAGACTATTTACTCTGCTACTTACTGTTCTGCCATCTTTAGCTCCTCTCAACTTTTCAGTTGGTTGATTCTTTGTATTTTTTTTAGTCTCCATTGCATTCATTGCTCTGATATTTATAATTTCCTTCCTTGCATGAGCTTTGGGCCTGACTTGCTCCTTTTTTTCTAGAAGCTTGAGGTTCAACATTGGGTTGTTATTTTTGAGCTCATTCTGTTTTCCTAATATTGGAATTCACCACTATAAATTTCCCTTGTAGGACTGCTGTCACTGCATCCCATAAGTCCTGGTATGTTGCATTGACATTATGCCTTAATTGTGGAAACCGTCTAATTTCTTCTTTAATTTCAGCTGTGACCCATTGGTTGTTCAGAGGGGTGTTTTCACATACTTATTACTGGAAATCAATAGCAAAAGAAACCACAAAAATGTAGTAAACACTTGGAAATTTGTGGCTTGAAATCTACTTTGTCTGCAAATACAATAGCTACCCCTGTTTTTTTCTTCTGAGTTCCTGTCACAAAGAAGTTGTTTTCCATCCTTTGAGTTTCAGTATATGAATTTCTTTTTGAATTACTTTCTTATATGCAGCATGTGGTTGGATCTTGCTGTTGCTGCTGCTGCTGTTTCTCCTCCTCAGCCACCACCCCTGCCTCTTCCTCCTCCTCCTCCTCCTCTTCCTCCTTTCTTCTCCTCCTCTTCTTCCTCCTCCTCCTCCTTCGCCTCCACCTTACCTGCCTGGATCTTGCTTCCTGATCCATTCTGCCAGTCTGTTTCTTTTGATTTGTGAATTGAGACTGTTAATATTGATGATTATAGTTGATATGTATTGACTTATCATCATGTTATTTTTCTGTTGTTGGTTCCTCTTTTTCTCTCCTCTATTTAATTATTTGCCTTGCCTGGTGGGTTCATTCTGTTGGGGTCATAGAGTTGTGGTCCTTGTTATCTCTTTCTAGAATGTCTTTCAGAACATTTTGGAGTACCATTTTGGTTGTCACAAATTTCTTTAGGTGTTCATTGTCATAGAAGTATCTTATTTCGCTATCAGTTTTGAAAGTTAGTTTTGCAGGGTACATCAATTGGAGGTTGTTTTCTATTAGGACTTGAAATACTTCACTCCAAGTTCTCTTTGATTTGAGGGTTTGTGTTGCAAAGTTTGCTGTGATTCTGATAGCCTTTCCTTTATTGGTGATTTGTTTCTTTTCTCTAGCAGCTTTCAATATTCTGTTCTTGTGTTGAATTTCTGGAATCTTGACTATTATGTGCCTTGTTGTTGTTTTTTTGAATCATGACTAGAGTTGTATTTGACTCACTTTTCTGTATGTCAAATTCTTTTTCCATGCTTCAGAAGTTTTTTGGCATTACTCATGTGAACAACCTTTTTATGTCATTTGCTCTAACTGCTCCTTTATCATTGACTTCAGTCAATCTTATGTTATTCTTTGCCTCATCCAGCAGTTGTTGGACTGATTTTTTTTTTGTGGTTCATTATGATTTTTAAGAAATCTTTTCGTGATTTGTTAACCACGATTCTGTCTTCTATATCTGATATTTTGTCCTCACGTTGGCTCATTCTACTGCATATACTTGCAGTGAAATTTTTAATTACTGGGATATTGGTTTGAATCTGATTTCTGTATTCTGTTTCTTTCCTATGTTGGGGGTTTATAGTTTCCATCATTTCCTAAGATGTTCTTTTTTAAAAAAATCTGCATCTGCTGTAGAATCTCAAACTATGTCTTTCATTATGGTCACCATCTCTATAGTTATTGGAGAAATTATTTCTGATTTGATTTTTTTTCTAGAGCCTTATTCATCTGCTTTGTTACTTCTGTTACCACTTAGAATTGTTACACCTCATTACTCCCCGGGTTTGCCTTTTGTGAGGTGGAAGTATGGGGTTGCATCATCTTAAGTGTCCTTTTCTTTTTTCTCTTTTCTCTGTTCTCTCTCTTCTCTCTTTTCTCTCTCTTCTCTCTCTCCTCTCTTCTTTCTCTCCTCTCTCCTCTCTTCTCTCTTCTTTAGTTCACTTCCTAGGTTGATGGTTATAAATTGCTTGTGGCAGGTAGCTTTACTGCTAGTATTTAGAATCTTTAGGAAATGACTACTTCTCAGAGATGTCTTCCAGGGGTAGCTGGCTTTTGGGTTTTGAGTCTGTTGCAAGACTGTAACTCTTCATTGGGGATGAGGAATTGCTTCCTAGCGTCTCATACCAAAGGCACTGACCTATAGTATTGTTTATGACTCTTAGCCATCCCAGTCTTGGCATACCAGAAAGAACAATTGAGTAGAGCAATTATTTCACCTTGGCTAAAGTAATACTATCTGCAATAACAGTAGTATCAAACAGCCTAGAAAATGGCATACTGTGGTAACTATTAATTTGCCACTTTTAACTGTATGGATTAGATTTGTGGTTATATAGCAAAATTTAAAACAAACCAGAAAATTGTATACATGAAATAGTCCCTCAATATGGTGATTTTACCCATGGGAAGAAATTTAAAAGGGGTTAGGGCGAAAAAAATATAGAGAAATAGGAGAAGAGTAAGAGTTTAGAAGCAGTGCTACAGGACAAAGGAAGATTTTGTAAACTTTGGGAAACATGAATACAGCAGGGAAAGAGAGAAAGAAGAAATAAAAACAAAAATAGACGAGAACAACAACAACCAAAAAACTAGAAACAGTGTTTATACTAACATAAAAACAAGAAAAAACAATCAGGAAAAAGAAACAGCAACGAAAAAGAAGAAAAGAAGACATCCACTACAGGGTGTTTTTCTGCTGTCGCTGGTGGCAGACAGCCCAAATCTGTGTGGATTAATCCCGGCAAGCCAACTGTAGATTTATGGCAGGGTAACAGATAATCCCAGCAATCCTGCACCTTTAATTTCACTGAAGTTCACACTGGTTTCCAACTGTGAGTCTGGAACCAGATTTGTTCAGGCTGCAACACTCTGTGTGCCTCCTGCTGGCTTGAACTTGGCTCCCTGCTGCCTTCAACTCACCTCCTTGACCTCCTGCCACCTTGAACTTGGTTCTATCTTACCTCAACACTGGGAGCCCCTCGATGGAGCCAGTCCACCCACTACTCTGAGTGCACAACTAAATTGGCCCCTCCCTAATATGGCTACCAGCCAGTCACCCTCTCCTGGAACATCTGAACTGGAATAACTAACCAGCCACTGCAGTCTACTGCAGTGCTCTGTTCCACTGGTGCATTTCATTGTGGAGCCTCTGGGGTCACCAGTAGTCACCATGCCTCTGCAGGTTCAAGCCTCCCTCCCTCGTGCAGCAAGTCAGGACTCAGCGTGAAAGCACCCTTTGCCACCTCCTTCTGCGCTGAAGTCTCTTCTCCACTCTCCCCTGGACTTCAGTTCTCCTTTCAGATCCTTGTTGGTTCTCAAGGACCCACTTTCCTCCTCGTCCTCTTCTCTGCATTGCCGTATTCTAGCATCTGGATACCAAATCTTGGAGAGGCTGTTTTTCTGCTATTGTTTATTTGTCTAGCAAACATTTACTAAGGTCCTTACTTGTACTAAATGCAATAGGTACAAAATTGAACAAGCTGTTATCTCTACACTAGCGATATCTCTAATTCGGTAAGGAGTAAGAAACTGTGGGTAAGCACTTGTAACAGAGTACAAGAAGCCGTGTCCTCAGATGCTTAGAAAAAGTAAGGTTGAGCCACAACATTCACCTTCCATCCAAACATCAATTGACATCAATTTACTTGTACTTCACTTGTCAGAAAGGTGAGATTTTTAGTCTTGCCTACATTGAGATTCATATTTGCTAAAGTGAAAAGTGCCCTTAGAGGCCACATTACAACAAAATCATTCAGCTCATAAAGCTATTCAGAATAATGAAACAACCTTTTTTTCTTTTCTTTCTTTTTTTTTTTTTTGTACCAGGTTAAAAGTACTAAGTACTATAATAGTCTCTTGGGACATAGTGATATAGTGATATACTGCACATATTATAGCCCATCGTCTCATGGAGCTTACAGGTTAGCAAGAAATATTAACATTGTAAAGTAGTACATAATCACAGTTGTGATGACAATTATAAGAAAAAGTCATAGGGACCATGAGAATGTTACAACAGGTCTTTATGGGTCAGGAAAGGCTTCCTGAGAAAGTAATATTTAAGCTGACATAGGAAAGAAGGCTAGGAGTTATGTAGGTGAACAGAACGATAATAGTATTCTCAACAGAGAGACTAGCATATGCTAAGGGCCTGATGTGTGAAAGAGGATAGCAGTTTCTAGGATCTGAAAGAAGCTGAGGTAGTGTGAGGAGAATTTCGTATGAATATAGACTGGGAGAGGCATTTAGGAGCTGAATCACTTAGGGCTCTGTATGTCCTTTCAGGATTTGGGACTTTATTCTAAACTATGGGAAACCAGATCCAAGAACAGAGTGTGAGGTCAGAGCAAAGTGGAATTCTGGTTATAGTGTAGCATCTGATACAGAAACCCACCTGGATCTAGCCCCAGTAATAACATGTGGTTACCCAGGGGAAATGGCTGTATATATAAACTTTAAAGGACTGTAATATTAAACTCTTTAGCATTTAGGAGTCTAGCAACTTGCTATTGGAATTGTTGGAAACACTTAGGCCAAATCAGCAAGATAGGGAAGAAAAACCTTGTCACTTCTAAAAGTCTGGAATGAGGTTAGCCTCCATTACCTACATCTTTTTTCTCCTCAGAATATTTTTTCAGTTTGTTTTTTAAGATTAAACAAAAAATAGTTTAGCCAAAAGTATTATTCTAGTGGTTTCTAATTATATCTTGAAATCCTACAAGTAAAATCTAGTTTGCATGTATGCTATTCAACCTTGATATACAACTTGTATACTTGCCTTGAGCAGTGAAAAACGGGATGACAAAATCCTTTGTTCTTATCCCTTCTGATGAATGAACAAACAAATAAAACCCAAAATAAATTAATGAATTGTTGAAGTTAATTTTTCTAAGCCCCATATTAAAGGAATATTTGAGATCAAATCATAAAATTTTAAGCACATTTTATTGATAACCTTTTTCTCCCAATACTCAATGTCACTATATTTCTATTGGAAAGAAACATATCTGAAAATAGGGCTACAGGTTAAACTTTTGGATAATTAATAAAACAAAGACTTGTTTTGGAGACAAGGTCAGGTCAGTCTTGAACTTGCTGTGTAGCCCAGGCTAGTGTTGAACTTGGAATCCTTTAGCCTTGGCCTCCTGCTGTTGTTTTTAATTTTTTTAAATTCTGAAATTACTTTCTTGTATTCGTCTTGTGTTTGACACAAACAGGAATTTTCTTGCCTTTATATATTTGTTATGCTGTCAAACTAGGTTGGAGTCTTTAGAAGTCAGCTTATTGCTCTGGGGACATGTGGTTGATTGATTTTTACGGTACATGCTCTCAGCACTACCTCAGGAAAAGGAAACTGAATTGTTTTTTGAGTTCTGTACAAATAATTTTTTTTCTAAAGAGGAGAATGTTGGTTGTGGATTTTCATCAGTTTATTCTGTCAGATTCCCTCAAAGGCATACATGTGGATGGGCTTCAGATGAGTTATCATTAGATTCTTTTAAGGTCTCAGATTATGTAAGATGTAGTAGACATCACTGTTCAGTGTTTACAACATCAGTGTTTCCTGTTTTTGACTAAGATTAAAAGTTTATGCTTTCTGACTGTTGAAAAAGTAACACCAAAATGCTAGGGACAATGTAAGCTCTATGATAACTCATAACATCTTTTCCTACAGCATCAATTTTCTGCTTTTTTTTCTTTCAGTCATAAGGATTGAATGGAGAGTTCGGGGCTTCATCTATGCTAAGCGTGCACTTTACCACTGAGTCACATCTCTAGTCCTTTAAATTTTTATTTTATTTTAAGATATAGTCTCACTAAATTGCCCAAACTGGCCTTAAACCCCTGACACTCTTGCCTCAGTCTACCAAGTAGATGGAATTATAGACAAGTACCACCAAACCTAGCAAGTTTACCATTTTTATGCTTCAGATTACTTGGTATCAGGGTTTCTCAAGCTTAGCACTACTGACATTCTTTGTTATGATAGGATGTTTAACCGTACTATGGCCTCTATCCACTAGATGTTCCCTGCCCATGCCTGCCAGTTATGACAACCAAAAATACTTCTAGACATTCTGGTAGGCAGGAGTTCTCTTACTTGAGCCCAACTGCTTTATATTGTAAGACATAGAAATGTATGTTATGAATTAAAGTGAGTTATATGCATTTATTTAAAAAAATTTTTTTATCAAGCTGAAAAAAGTCCAATAAAGCTTTTGGTAAGAGTCTAATAAAATACTAAATACACTAGGTGACATTTTATAATAAACAATCTCTTGGCTTCTACCATGCTCCCAGGCCCTGCTTCTGAGAAGCAGTGGCTATCACTTCTTTTAGCTATTTCATCAGATGTTTATGTCCATGTATTATCTTTATTTAACTGTTATAGACATCTTCCTATTAGAAATAAGAATTTTAATTCACTCTACTTTTCCTCCTCTTATCCTCTAAATATAGTTACAACATATTTTTAAATTAGATCTATTATCAGTATTCACATCATTATTATGAAAATACTGTTTGCTCTAGTCAAGTAATTTCCTTCCTATCTTTTGAGTTAATACTCTCCTCTGACCCCTATTATATTTTAGATATTCATCTAAATAAATCTGTCTCCTTCCAATAGACTTGGGCAATCCTCTCCATACAATTTTTCTATCTGACCTGCGGATAATATATTCTCTCTTCCCCTTGAGTCATCCTTCCTGTACCCTCTAATCTCCTACTTCACTCTGGGCAGCCCCTCTAACTGTTGCTATCCTAAGATTTTTCTCCTTTGCCATCATTAAGGATTTGATTTGCCAGTCTTCTGTGTTAGATCACCAGTTTCCTGGTGACTTTTCCCATTTCTTGTTTGCTCTTTCACTCTTTCATCTTTTAGTTTTTTCTTTAATTTTTTTAGTTTTTTAAAAATGATACTGGGGATCAAACTCATGGCTTCAAACATACTCTTTACCACAGAGTGCCACCCACAGCCTGTTTCTTACAAGAAACAGGGACTTACTTACTAAGTTGCCTAGGCTAGCCTCAAAGTCACGATCCCTCTGTCTTGATTTCCCAAGTAGCTTGGGCTATAGCATGCATCACCGCACAGGCCTTCTCTTTCATATTTGTGATACATATCTTCTAACAGATTCCAAAGTTAGTCTGTATATTTCCATTTTCTGAGTCTTCTATACTTTTGCAGGCCAAACAAGTTTATTTCCCAGCAGTAGCTCTGGGGGTTCCAAGTCTGAACTTCCTCCTTTCTGCCTAGTCATTGTCATGGCTTATGTCTAGATGTCCCCACAAAGCCTCCTGCAGTCACAGATGCGACTTTTTCAGAGGTGGCTGAATCTAGAGTGTGTGATTGATTCATGGTGCAATGCTAGGATTAAGGGTGGGCAAGTAAAATCAGTCCACTGATTGCTTTGGCACCACCCTAATCCTGGTAACCTGAATACAACGTAGGGGACAGAAAAGCTTGTCTTGTTCCCCCTTGCTTGCTTTGCTACCTTCTGTCCTACATGAACTGTTCCTCCTCTGCAGTGCTCTGCCATGCCACCCTGCCTTGGAGCCGGCTGACTATGGACTGAAATCTCGACAAACCATGAGCCAAATAAACCTTTCTCCCTTTAGCTTTGGGTGTTAGGTATTTTATCTCAGCAACAAGCGGAAAGTAACTAAGACAGTCATTTACCATTTGTCTATCTGCTTTTCATATACTGAAGTTAGATACGTCTTAATTTAATTGGAGTTGAAGACTATGTTTCTCTTTATTTGTCTTTTAATCTGGGGCTGTACCTCTTGAAATTAGAAGTCTTCTAACTTTCTAAGATTAAAGTATTAGTTTGCAGAGTGCTATAATTACCTCTGCTTTATTCCCATATTCACATTCACATTTGAGAAGCTCTGAATCATATATTCTTGGCAATAATTTAGAGTAAAAAGTTTTATATATATATACATATATATTTTGGGGGGGGTAACCAGGAATTGAACTCATGACCTCGCTTGCACTTGGTAGGCAGGTGCTGTGCTGCCTAGGTATATCCTTGGCCCAAAAGTAATATATTTTTGAAGTAATATGTTTTATATTTTGAAAGATAATTTGAGTGGAATAATAGAAATCTAGATAGAAAAAAATGTTATACTGTGGACTGTGGAGGTAATCAATGGAGTTTTAACATTTTAGTTATATTTTCAGTATTTTCTAATACTCAACCTTTTTTCTTATGGGCATATTTCTGTTGCTGATGTTTTTACATGTTTAATCTTATGAAATTGGAGTTTGAGCCTACTGTTCTTGGGATTAGCTTCCACTTTCTATGCTTGCCATTTGCCACCAAACCTTTATATAAGTCCTCCAGAGCCATCATGCTTATTATTACATTTTCTGGTACCCACAGGCCTCTACTATAATAGATCTTGCCTTTTTTGCAGTGATGTAGATGTAGGTGTGGTCTGTCATTTACTGGATGCAGCATTACTTGTTCCTCTTAATAACACTTCCTAGCATTGACTCTTTCTTTTAAGAACCTATGGATCCACTTGCAGCCTCATACTCTTTTCTTACATAAGGTAATATTTTTACTTGTTTTCTTTTGTTTTGGTGCTGGGATTGCATATAGGGCCTCACTCATGCCAAGCATATTTTCTACCACAGAGCTACACTCCTCTTACATAAAATGATATTTCATTTAGGTAATAGTGCTAGAAGGGTTCATTCATTTATATGACTTTAACAAGGAAAACTCTAGATCATAAGATATTTAAAAAACAATATTTAGGCTAATTGTGCACTCATTCTTGTACATTACACCACTAGCATTGTAGGTAGTTCTGCTTTCAAAAGCAAATTATAGGTGGCAAAGTAACCAAAAAGTATTATGAAAGATACTAAATTTAGTCTACTTGAGCTAATATTAATGCAAATATTAGCCCTGATTTTTCACAATACTTAGGATCAGTTATAGATGTTATTTAGAACAAAATTTGTTTCAAAACTGTTTGACCACTTATCTTGCCAGTGTACATGTCTGCAGAGATAGTTAATGAAAAGGTACCTACTCCATAAACTGAAGAAACTTACTTTATAAGTCATCTAAAGTAAGGTGCCTATATAATCAACTCTATTGTCAAGAACCGGGTGTTAAAAACCCTGATTTGGGTTCAGCAACTTAAGACAATGGCTGTATAGCCAACATAGTCCTGTTACTTTTTTCATATGCATGGAAACAGACTGTAAAGTCCACCAAAACCTACACTGGATCTCAGAAATATGAGATAAGTAATGACTTTCTGGCCTGCTTACCTCTAATGTATGAGGCTTCTATGTTTCCTGCTTACAGTAATGTATTCAGCCATCTCTGTGAGGTAAAGTTGGCAGATCTTATTTTCCTTTTTTTTTTTTTTAACAGAAGAGGAAATTCAGAAAGAAAGCTGTGTGTGAGTGCAGGTGTCAAAGCCTTGACCCCAAGCCATGTGCTTTTGCCACTGTGGTTCTTTTCCTCAAAACAGAGGATAAGCATGAATGGTGGCATCGTCAAGGTGATCCATACCTATTTAGAATATCAGTACAACTGTTTTTCTTTTAATAGGAAAATACTCATTTCTACTTTTGTCCTGTGCTCTTATCTTGACAAGTTGTTTTCAACTTGTAAAATTAGTAAAATCTAAGCTTTCATGCTATATCCTGACTGAGATGTTTTTGCATTATTGTCAAAGCTTTTACCAAGGAGTGTTTAAATGTTTTTGAGTGCAGTACCTAATGAACTATTCTGGATAGTAGCTATAAACTAAATTATCCTTAACCAGTGAGATTGAATGCATGTGAGTATGTAGTAAATAGGCGATACCTTATGAACAACATACTTCATCTTTTCTTTTTCTCTTTTTTCCTTTTTTCCTCTCTTCCTTTCCTTCTTCCTTCCTCTCTTCTTTTCCTCTCCCTCCTCTTCCTTGCCTTATCCTCCTCCCTCCCTTTTCCTCTCCTTATCCCTTTCTCCTACTTGGGCTCAAGCCTAGGGACTTGCACATGCTGGGCAAGCACTCTACTTGTAAGCCACATTCCTAACTCTGTTTTTAAAAATTTTTTTTTATTATCTTTTTCAATATTGACAATTATGATACAAAGTTTAATACAGATTCTTTTACAAAAAATATTTTATCTAACACAGTATTAAAGCATGTGTAAAATAAACTATATTGCTGTTACTGTGACTTGATTCTTATAGATAAAGTAGTCAAGTCCTAATATAATAAAGTAAACCATAATTGAAAGTTATTTCTAATATATTTTTGAAAAATTTTATTTAAAGGGAGCCTGGCTTCTTAACACTTGGCCAAAATTCTTTTTTCTTCATTTAAAAAAAAATACTATATTTGGTTAACTTAGTGTTTCAGAAATTTTGAAAATATGCCAGATAAAATAAAACTAGTTATATTCCTTTTATCTAGCTAAATTATTTTACATACAAGATCTTATGCTGAGTTTAGAACATTAACTGTTGGAATTTATATTGTGATACAATGATAAAAGTGTTTATACAATGATGATACAGAGCAGTAAAAGTCTCTAATGCACAGTCTGTCTTCCAGATTTGGTTTGCTATAAATGTTTAGGTTTTAAACCCTGTACTTTGGCTAGAGTTAAAACTATTCTTTTTGAGTGTTTGCTAGACAAATGTGTTTATTTTTCTGAAGCAAAGTTTTCTTAATAGTTTTAATTAGTGAGTTTAGCTGGTTATTTGTACTTTGTCTTATTTGGAAGCTTGAATCTTTGTCTTCAAGTTTACATATAAGGGAAAAAAAAAACTACTCTGCTTAAGTTGATTGCTTTCAGGAGGGTATTACTGAAATCTTAATACATAACTATGTGAATTGGGATAAAAGTCTGCCACCTTGCATGAGGTAGTGGTAAAGATATGAATTTATAGTTCCAGCTCATACTTGTTATAGCATTTATTTCTTCAGAAGCTACTTATAAAACATAAGAGGTTACTCTTATACAGAGCTATGTAAGGCCAACATGATTGGTTTGATTGAAAGTTGAAAAAAGAATGTTCAAAATTGTGACCTACATTTGTTATTGACATAAGTATAATCCTTTTCATTATATTGTCTGTTACTGCTTTAAGTAGTATATTACGCTGTTGATAAAATTGAGGCATGGAAAATTTAAGGAACTTATATTTAATCTGAAGTATATTATAATGTAATGGTAAAAATCAGAACATAAAAATCTCTTGTGTTTGAATAATATCCGTCTATTGGATATATTTTAAGTTCTCTAAGTACCACTTGATTATGAATGTATTTGCTGTTTAGTATCTCTTTATGTCATTTAGGTTACACTTTGGTGCAGATACATTATTTATTGTCTAGACACTACCAAATTACCAAATTAAGGGTGTTTTGTATTTTATGTGAACTTGAAATCCATGTATGGATTTGTGTGAATATATGCAACATCTGGACCAGTGGGTTGCAAACTCCACAACCTACGTGAGTTACATAGATGTTTAAATAATCGATTGAGCTAATTGAGGATAGTAGTAAAATGGTCAAATTTTTGAATGCTGGTAAATAATTCTCATTATTTGAAGGCATACACAAAACTCAGCTATTGACTTTCAACTTGTGATTCATCCTATTTGACAAAAATAGTTGCCTTCTTCCTTCTGTTCTCACACCTCTCCAACCTCTCCAAAACTACACATACATTAATTTATTAGGGGTGGGGAGTGGGGAGTGGTTTAAACTCCTTCCAAAATACAATTAAGTAGAAACTTTTTATTTGGGGACAGGCTTATAAATTGTATTTGAAAAGTAATGTTAAATGATCTAAAATATCATCTTTCCAAACCACACTTTAGCTCAGTTTATGGTGTTTACTCTGTCAAAATTTAGAAAAAGCATTCACAGTTAACTTTTATAATATAAAACGTCTGTCTCATTAGGCATTAAAGAAGCATTGGTCAACAGGTATAATGTTGTAAGACTGTATAACTAATGTGAATGTGGGCATGACCTCCCAAATAGATCAAAGACTAATCTCTTTGACAGTTACAAGATGGCAGTGCTTGCCTGGGGCCTTTTCCTACTTCACATTGAAACTATTTGTTTGGAAAGCATGCCTGAGGGATAAGAATGTGTTTATGAGGATGAGCAGGTAAAAGTAAAAGATTGTCTTTTGACATTTCAACTAATCCCTTCCAGCCTTTGGTTTACTTAACATTTAGGCTGTTTGCTGGCAGGAGAAACTGGCTTTTTCACATATGCTGTATGTCATTTTAAATTGGGCATTGATTTTCATGCCTGATAATCACTAAGTTTACAATGAAATAGACTCAGATATTATTAAAATGACGTGCTGGCTTCCTATTCTAAACCCTTAGGTTTTTTTTTTTTTTTTTCCTAAATGTGATTCGTCAATGATATATTTTATTATTAATTTTAAAAAATCTTTGTATACAATAAAAACATTTCAGAGTTAAATATATGACTCATTTCAAGTGCTTATTCTTGTTTTTTTTTTAAACTAAAATAATTCCCCAGGTAAAATATTGGCAGTATTTTAAAGACCTTTTGAATTGTTAAAACATGTTTGAAAATTTGTAAGAAATGTGTCATACAGGAAAGTTCATTTATTTTGATGAAAAATAAAAGACCAGTGAGTCATAATTTTGTTTATTTAATCTAATGTTGCTATGTTATCTCTAAATACTTCATTTATAAAGAATACTTCCTAGAGCAGCTGTTGTGATAGGAACAGTCATTATAAAGTATCGTCTGTCTGTGGCATAATTTTGAAAACTCCTGGAGTATTAAGTCTGACAAAATGTAAAAATCAAATTATTTTGAGAAAAATACTGTTAAAGAAGGAAAATTGCTTTAGTTATATTTTGAGAGGTAGGCAGAAAATTACATACATTTATCTTAGTTGAATGGAATTTGCAAAATATCTGTTTCTAAATATTATTATGTACTTTATTACTGAATTTTCAGAAATTTATTCAGCATAGTGTGACATTATTTATGTTACTTTTTTAAAAGTTTCCTTTCTTTACACTTTATTTTATTTTATTTTGGTATCAGAGATCAAACTCACAACCTTGCGCTTGCCAGGCAGGTGCTTAGGCCACTGAGCTAAATCCCTGGCCCCTTTCTTTACACTTTAATTTAGAATGTTTAATTTAATATTTTAATTTAGAAAACTTCTAAGGATTCTTTTGAGCAAATTCAGGGGTTCTTTTGAGGCGGTTCTTTTTATAAAATAGAAATTTTTATCTACCGTTTTGAAAGCTTCATGTCAGTAGTGTATCATTCTGTTTTCTTTGCTTAGCTGTTCTTTTGTTTAAAAAATTAATAAAGCTACAGGTTAAATATATTATATCTGAAATGCTTGGGACCAGAAATTTTGGATTTCAGATTTTTTAGGATTTTGAAATAGTTGAATTATATATAATGAGATAGCTTGGGACTAGACCACCTCTAAAAATGAAATTTATTTATTTTCCTACATATGTTATCCACATGGATTGAAAGTAATTTTATACTGTATTTTTACTGTGGCTGCATTTTGACTGGGCCCTATCACATAAGGTCAGGTGTCTGTATCCAAAAACTTTCAGGTTTTGAAGTATCTCTGATTTCAGATTATGAATGCTCAACCTGTACAGACTACACTGAAAAGGCTAATAAATTCTAGTAATTTATCTAAAAAGTCCAAAATTTTCCCAAAAAATTAGCTTTACTTTTATACTTTAATTAGGCTTGTGCTACAGAAATACACCATTCAATAGACCATCTAAAGGATACCTTTCAAAATTGACTAGATGAAGGAAGTAATTATAGCTGTTTCACATTATAGTAACTATTTGCTAGGAATTATGGTAAATTTCTGTGAGCCTTCAAACTAGTAGTTTGCGATAGCAAGTAGATTGCTATCATTAAATTCAAGAACCATTTTTTACTTAACTTAGATTTTTTTACTCATTTTGTTTTTAAATAAGAAAGGACACAAAATATGTGACGTACCTCAGGTTTCTCATAGTATATAGGGTCAAACTAGAGTTTTCACTCCTTAAGAGTTTGCTCTTGAGTCAGACAGACCTGGATTCATATCTCAGCTCTACCTTAATCTTATCAACCTGAATTCTCTTATCTATAAAGTGAATAATATCTACCTTATAAGATTGCTGTAAGGGTTAATCATTGTACTGTGCATGAAATTTATAGAAGCTCAATAATGTTCCTTTTCTTTTTTTTTATATTAAGATCTTTGGTTCCCAGCTTCCAGTTTGACTAGGTAGCTCCTATTGTCATCTTTTGCTCAATAAAGTCAAATTCATCTTCCTCAAATATACTTGTTTTCTTGTCTTCTCTGGGTGTATTATTGGGCTTCTCTCAATAGTTGGAAATTCAGAAATTTTTCTGTTTTTTTTTTTCCCCTCTTTAATGAGATCCACTTCTATTTCATAATTTAAGTCCTGTAGCTCCAGAATTTATTACAAACTGGACCTCTTTTCTACTCTTTTGCCTTTCCAAGTCAGGCCCTCATTCCCTTGGACCACATTTGTGTCATTTCTTATTTCCCTTCACTCTGTACACAGTAATCCACATTTATTTGATCACCATTTGTGTTTGTATTCTTCTTTGTTCATTGTAAGCCATTGGTGGCGGAAATCTTTTTAACTCACTTTTGTATTCATGGTACCCGGCACAGATGCCTTGTACTCAGTTGAATCTACAAATATTGAACTGAATTCATTGTTTTTTCAGCTGCTAAAACTTTCTTCTTCCCATTATATCAAATTTTCTACTTTAAATGTTATATTTTTAATGTTTTTGCATCATTCTTGAGAGCTGCTTAAAACTGACTCCCATTTTGATTCAATTAGTTTAAAAAGTCTAGGATTATAATATAGTCATCTCTTGGTGTCTGTGGGGGACTGGTTCCAGAACCCATTGTGGATACCAAAATACACAGATGCTGAAGTCCCTAATGTAAAACGATGTAATATTTGCATATAATCTAATGTACATCCTCCTGCATACTTTAAATCATCTTTAGATTACTTCCGATACCTAATGCAGTGTAAATAGTTGTATTGTTTAGAGAATAATGACCAAAAAGTCTATATATGTTCAGTATAAAGTGTTTTTCCTTAATGTTTTCTATTTGTAATTGGTTGAATCCACTGCTGTGGAACTCACCAATATAGAGGAACAGCTGTATGCTATTCCCTTTTACTCAGAACTTGCATTTTACTTTTTAAAGATTTTTTTAACAGGAAAATGTTTATTAATTTACATATGTATATTTATACATAGTAGATCAGTGTGAATTGTTTGTTGTATATATAAAAGTGGTTCATGCTTAGGGAAAGATGTGTTTTAAAGGTTTAACAGTAGAGACTTTGAGACACTGTTTTTATATCAAATGCATTAGCATCGTTTCAACTCTGAATGATAAGTTTATTTAGATTGTCACTGAATGCTTTTGTATGCTTTGATTCTTTTATACCCGTATCATTAGCTGTGTATGAAGTTACTTGGCTTTTATTGATGTGTTTTATTGATCGCTCTTAAGATTTACTAATTCTTCTGCCTTCTTCAATCTGTTAGTAAACTTACTTGGTGAATTTTTATTTCTACTACTGTATTTTCCAGTTATAGCATTCCTATTTGAATTTTTTTTTTTTTTTGTGGCACCGGGAATTGAACTCACAACCTTGTGCTTGCCAGGCAGGTGCTTAGGCTACAGAGCCAGATCCCCGGCCCTCCTATTTGAATTTTTAAAAAGATAAATTTTACTGACTGCTGAGATTCCCTAAAGTTTATTCATTGGATTACATGTTTTTATGTTATTAAATATTGACATCTACCTTAAAGTCTTCACTATTTTTACAACTGCCCTTCTTCATTGGTTATTATTGGTTACATTTTTTTCCTTCCTTTATTTCCTAGTAAGTTTTATTATACACTAGCTATTGTGGGTCCTTTATTTCTTAGTAAGTTTTATTATACACTAGATATTGTGGGTGGTACATTACAGACATTCAGGGTTCTGTTTTCTTCTGAAGAATATTTTTTATAAGCAGTTCAATTAATATCATGTACTCATATGGGTATGATTTGATGACTTATTAGAGGGCATCGGAGAAAAACTCAAGGTACTTAGTCCTCAAATTCTGTTTCCCCTATGAATCTTGTCAGGGTTTGGTTTAATTCTTTATTGGGGTTGGTTTAGTATTGGCATTACTCAGAATTGTGGTGCGTATTCCTATCATGACAGCTGGCCTTTCTGTTGTCTCAGATGGTTGACCTGGGTTAACTGTTTGGCTGGTATTTAAGCATTCCTTGAGTACTTCAGTCTCTTTCCTACTGTCAACCTGAATTACTAGATGCCCTTTGGCATTGTTAGTGTTGATGTCCTTGGTTAGTGTCACCCAGTATACCTGCAACCAGACCTTCAACCAGGAGCTCACCGAAGACCTACATATGGACTATGTAGGTCTGTTCCCATGCTGCCCTTTGCTGCACCCACCAGTTCCAGAAACCACAAATGCTCTGAATTTTGGTATGCTTTCTGAATGAGCTCTGCAGAACCACTGTTCTAGAATACAGTTCAGTGCACTATGTTTGGGAAATTGCACCCACAAGAGATTAGAACACTTATCTTATAAATTTTCCTTCTCCATGAGTTGCTATCTGCTCTTTTTTTTTGCTGAAAATAATTGCCGCATGTACTTTGTCCAATTATATGGTTGTGAAGGTAGAGGAAACAGTATTAGTTACTTTATCATAATTGGTATGGAAATGATGTTATTCTTTTAAGTATTTACCATTCTTACGTCTGAAAAGTAGCATTTTAATATTCTTAGTTATTAGTGAGGCATCTTTTCTCCCTTTTATTATTTTTTGTTTTGCTTTGTAGTGAGGCATTTACTATGGTTATAAGCTATTTTTATTTTTGCTATAAATAACCATGTCATATACCTTTCCATTTCTTTTCAGAATTTTTGTCTTTTAAAAAATTATATGCAGAAATTCTTGCATTTAAAGTTATTAACACTTTACCTATTATGTGTTATAGATATATTATTACATATTTCAATCTGTTTATAGATTTTGTTTTTTATTGTAGAAATTTTTAGCTTTCAGGTAGAGAGATCTATCAAAATTTTGTTTTATGGTCTTTTAACATCACAATTATAAAGTACATTTTTTTTTCTTTTTGTTTTGGTATTGGTGATTGTACCCAGGCCTTCATACTGAGCTACATTCCCAGCCATTTTTTTTTTTATTTTAGTTTTTTGCTGTTCTAAGGCAGAATCTTGCTAAATTGCCCAGGCTGGGCTAAAACTTTTGATTCTCCTGTGTCAGCCCAACAGAGTGCTCAAATTACAGGCCTGTGCCACCACACCCAGCTAATTTCTTACATTTTCTTTAGGACAATTGTAGGTTTTCAAGATATCCTGAATTTATGTTATGTGATATGAGATCCAACGTTGTTTTTCAAGCGGTTTTTATTTTTTCAAAAGTTGTCCCTAATACCACTTATTTACTAGTTTATCCTTTTTATACTGATTTAGAATTCTGCCTTTATTATGTGTCAGATGAGCAGTGGTCTTTTTCCAGACTGTTTTCTTCTATATTGCAATTTTCTGTTTATCAGGTAAATACCAGTATCACTGTTTAAATTGTTTGTTTGTTTGTTTGTTTTGAGATAAATTCTTGTTATATAGTTCAAACTGGCTTTTTTTGTTTGTTTGTTTTTTGTTTTCTTTGTTTTTTGTGGTACCGGGGATCAAACTCATGACCCCGTGCTTGTCAGGCAGGTGCTTATGCCACTGAGGTAAATATTGGGCCCCTTCAGACTGGCTTTGAGTTCACTATGTAACAAAGGCTGACCTTGAATTTGAGGTGCACCACTACGCCCAGCTAAATAAGTATTTTTAAAATATCTTAACAAAAAAGTGATTCTTTACTGTACAGATTTTTAAAAATGTGACTCTGGAGTTGTATATCCAGTTTAATAAAACTTATCTGGCAGTTCAATTTACAGAAATTAGTTAAAGTTGTTATAAAGCAATGATTCATAGTATTTTAGTGTCTCAGGATTCTATGAACTCAGAAATATGCACATGGCACATTTGAGCACAGGGTCTCACAAGCTGCAGAAGTATATCAGCCCTCTAGTGATATACGTAGGCGTAAGTTTGAACTGCTACTGTAGAAGGAATTATTCGGATATTTAATAGTAACTCTTCTAACCAAGAATATTTTTAATTTTTAGCTGAAAAAGATTTGAATGGTACCAAGTTGTAAATCACTCAGTGCAGTTTGTCTTAAAATGCCCTTCTCGTATGTATGCATGCATATGCACACGCACACACAAAAACATATGCAGGGATCCTTATTAAACCAGATAGATAAAATATTGACAATATTGCATAGTTGAGGTACATTAAACATTTTTCTCTTTATGTATAGACAGATTTCTCCATAATAAATTTTTTAAAATAAAATTAACCACCACAGAGCCCAGATAAACTGTCTTGCTGAAAAGAGCTAGAAAACTGGATGTTTTAGATAATGAACATTAGGCACAGTAGGACTGATACTTGTGAGAAGAAGAAAATAAACAAGATAAACCCTTCCATTTGCATTAGATGGTTGCTTAGAAGCTAGACCACAGTGCATGGTGAACGAAGAATAAACCTAAACAGAGTTTAACAGTCTAAAGACTCCATGGTTAGGAGACATAAATCTACACAATGAAAGACAGAGTGCCAGAAATGGTAAATCATTGGCTAAAAAAGGTATCTTTTAAAAAAGAGATACTGGGGCCGGGGATTTAGCTCAGTGGCTCAAGCGCTTACCTGGTAAGTGCAAGGTTGTGAGTTTGATCCCTGGTACCAAAAATAAATAAATAAATTAATTAATTAAAAATTTAAAGAAATAAAAAAGATACCTTTTACCCAAAAAAGGGTCTTTCTGAAAAACTGAAAATAGGCATAAAATATCAGTTAAAAGTGATGTCCTAATGTTAATTTCTTATTTAGACATATGTACCATAGTAATATTCTATGTTAATATTAGGGGGAACTGAGTAAATGGTACCCAGAAACTCTACACTATCTTCATAACTTCTCTGTGAATCTAAACTTATTCTCCCCACCCCAAATGCTTTTTTAGCTCAGCACAGTGGCACATGCCTGTAATTCTGGCTACTTGAAAGGCTGAAGGAAGAGGATTGAAAGTTCGGTCCTATCCTAGATGCCGCATCCAGGGCAGCTCTTGAAGTTCCGGGGGGGGGGGAATGAAGATAAGAGACAATATACAGAAGACTGAGGTCAGGTTAAACCCTCACTCCAGAGGGAGGAAAGGAGTTGCTCAAATGACCATAGCACATGTATTTATATCTTTAGCAGGTTGGTGTCACCTGATACCCCCCTTTGCCTAGCAACCCATTGCTTGGATTGCCTTGGAGCTTGGTGTTCTCTGAACTGAAATGGCTTGTTCGTGCAGCTGTGGTTACTCTTTGTTCTTGAAAGGGGCTTCATAGCACTCTTAGAACTTCTGTCAGTGTTAGCCCTCTGGTTGACTCACAGCTAGTGCTTGACCAAGTTGCTTCCTATGAAAACTTGGGAGATTTTTCTCTCCTGGTGACTCTCCTTAGGCACATTACATATCATTGATCACTTTCCTCTGTGTTCCCACAGCTCCTTGGTCAGAAGACTAGGGATGCACTGAGTTACAGGATGTCATAGCAGAGGTTCTCTTTTGTCCTGAGTCCTTATTGATCTCAAAGGGGCTGGGACCAAAATATTGGCTATCCTCCTAGCCTATCTGTCTTTCTAGTTTTTGGTCTCCAAACCTCAGTTACTGAACATTCAGAAGAAAAGATCGATAACATTACAATGTAACAGTGGCAGTAAGCTTAGCATTACTATCTTATCTGAATGTCAAGTGCTTTAGAACATAAAACAGAACTGTTATTTTCTAACAACCATGGATGTTCTAGTTTTAAATCTCTGTGGAATGTTAGCAGTTATATATTTTACATAGAAAATTAGAAGTCAAAACTATACGTAATATTGTAGCATGAGAATCATGATGACGTATTTATAACACCTAAATTTCCATTTTGATATAAAATACCCTTTTTTAGTCAGTCATCCCTATCTAATACGTAAGAAGCTTTTACCTAACTTGTTGACCTATGGGGGGATGTACATCTCATAAATTTTTGTTAAAGGCAGATATCTGAATCTGAAAGAAAAGTCTATCACCATAAACAATCCTCATTCCGTACTTTGGAAGACCCACACATCCAAAGGCACAAGTACATTCAATACACTACAAAAACAATAACAATCAAGTGTCATAGCCATATGAAAACTTTTGTACCATAGTATCTTTAAATCAAAAACCTTATTGTCTAGAAAACTTAATCCTTTTGAGGACCAACATAAACATAGCACAATAATATATTTTTAATTACATTTATTGAAGTGTCTTCCATAAGGCTTTGGAGATCATTGGGGGTTTCCCATTAATGAACAAGAACTGGTTAGTGTTATTCCAGGCAACTGGTTTTATTCATCAATTGGAGTCCTGTCCAATAAGCTGTCCCCACCCTAAGAGATTTTGTTTTGTTTTGTTTTGTTTTGCAGCATCGGGGATTGCACTCACAACCTTGTGCTTGCCAGGCAGGCACTTAGGCTGCTGAGCTAGATCCCCAGTCCAAGAGATTTTTAATTATCTTAATATTTTTTGATGACTTTCGGAAACCCAATCATAACATTTAACATAATGTTTTTGAACAATGAGAGACTCTCAAGTCATAATACATAAACAAGTATATATATTACATTTACACAACCAATTTTAGCATCATTTTGACCAGCTGGCAACCTGGGTGGAAGCGTGCTTTTAAATCTATAACCCAAATTGTGCTATAAACAAATGATCCAAAAATGCAAAAGAAAAATGGAAAAGAGAAAAATCATTGAGCTCAAACAAAAAAACGCTGTTTGTGGATATAACAAAGAAATAAGTACACAGCTCAACAGACAGAACAAACAGACAAACATCTTACAAAATCAGAATGCACTCAAATATATTTTTGACCAAATTAAACTATAACTTTTTACAATTTTAGAAGTTATAACTATAAATAGTCAGATTTTGTTGCAGGTCAGTTAGCAGAGATCTCTTAAGAATTTGGAAGGAATAAATTTTTTTACATATAATCAATGTATACTTTTTTTTTTTTTTGAGACAGGGTACCCTGTCACTGTGCAGTTCATGCTGGCCTTGAGCTCACTTTTTAGCCCAGGCTGGTCTCACACTCAAAATGATCCACCTGCCTCAGCCTCCTGAGTGCTATAATTACAGGCATGCACCACTACACCTGACTAATACTTTTGTATTTTGTTTTGTCTTGTTTTTCGGCTGTATTTTGTTTTGTCTTATCTTTTGGCTGGTAACTTTTGTGTCCCCTTCTTTTATGTAACTTTTAGCTTGGTTATCTCTATATACCTAGTCATCTACTCAGACCTTTGATTCCTATTTTTGTTACCATCTCCTGGACATCCTGGGTCAATTTCTTTAGTTGGTCTCAGGTCAGGTCTAGCTCCATCTTTGTCTATTGGCTGTGGTGTGGTTTCCAAGGCATCACTGTCATAGGACTGAGCATCAGCTTCTTGTGAAGAGGAACCTACTTTTTCTCTGGGTCCAGGGCTATGATATAACCAGACCACACATTTTGGTACCCAGGTAGGCTGTTCACCATTCTCTGGAAAAACACAAGGGTACCCTGTAACCCAAATGAGTAGTGGGCTAGGACCCTTGCTAGCTTCTTTTTCTTTACCTGATTGAATTGTCTTTCTCCTGCTGTAGTTCCATCCTTAGTAGGATTTAAAAAGTTAACAGTATATGCTGCCAAATAAAGTGTATTATGAGGTGTAAATTTTGTAGGGAATTCCTTTTGTTTTGTAATTGAATTTTGAGTGTACGGTGGGTGAGCATGTTTAACAATGTTTAGACCTTGAAGATTATAAGGAATTCCCATGGTAAGAGAAATATGAAAATTTTAAAAAATGTTTAGAAGACAGCACTCCTACATGCTGGGCCATTGTCAATCTTAAGTGTAGAAAGAAAAACAAAAAACTGTATCTCATATTTAGACACTTGAGGCTCTCACTCACCACTTTTGCCTCTAGCTGCGGCTCTAGTCTTGCTGCCTCTGCAGCCATAGCGTTTTGTTTTGTTTTGTTTTGTTTTGTTTTGTTTTGTTTTGTTTCCTCAGCTGCTGCAGCTCCTGTGGCCCCAAGCTGAGTACCGTGGCTTGGGTGAGCTGGCCCTTTAAATGCCCAGTGGGGTCCCAGCGTAGTTTGTGCCATAGCATGCCGGAAGCATGGACAACCAGGCTTTCCCTCTGCCCCTGCAGCTGAAACAAGCTACTACCTTCTGTTTTTGTTGCCTCTAGGCTGTGGATGAATAACCTGAATAATAGCTGCTGCCAGGGCAGCCCCCTGCACATATGAGGGGCCGTATCTGCACACATCCAGATCTCCTCAAACAGCATAGCCTGGTTTTTATGGGCTCCTAAAGACTTTATACCTTTTATTTGCATTTTCAAAGGCCAGTTGATGAGCAGTTAACGTAAAGAATGACTCTTTTTTTTATGAAGGGGGCAAATCTCAGCCTGTGATGCAGCAAACTTTCCCTATACTGAGAAGGTGGGAATTGCCACTTGTGGCTCAGTTATGGTTATCTGGGTGGCTGTTATTCTGCCATTCCGCCCTCCCCAGGACTTGATTTTAAAATAGTGATCCAAGCCAAATCCTGTGAGATTGTCCCAGCAAGCTTACAACCATTAAGACACTCTGTAATCAAAATCCACAAAAAGAAAGTAAATATAATAATCAGTAATACAACAAACAGTTCCATATACATTTGTGTTTCTTGAGAATTTGTTTACCTCATGTTTAACAACTGGTAAAATCAGTATACCTCTTTTCTTTTTGTTTCTCGAGAGCCTGTTTATCTCTTTGGTCTTAGTGAGCCTGTTTCTTTCTTTGGTCCTGGTGAGCCTGTTTCTCTTGCCCCAAGTTTTACTCATGATTATATCAGTATCAGTACACCTCTGTGATTAATATTGATGCTATCAGTGAACTTTTCCCTCTTCTGCGCACACAATGAGAAGTGTCCTCTCACCATATTTCTTTTTGCCCTGGTCCATATTCAGGCACCATATGTCTTGTCCAGAACAGCTCTCAAAGTTCCCTGGGGGAAGGACAGCAAGAGCATGGAGAAATAAAGATAAGAGATAATACACAGAAAGCAGCTGAGGTCAGGTGGAGCCCTCTCTCCAGATGGCAGGAGAGGAACTGCTCAATCACCATAGCGTGTAGATTTATACACATGACACCCCTTTGCCTAGCAACCCATTGCTTGGATTACCTCAGGTGTTGGTGTTCTCTAAACTGAAGCATTTTGTTCATGCAGCTTGCCTCAGGTGCTCTTTGTTCTCCAGAGGGGCTTGCCTAACCCCTAGATGTGTGATCAGTTTCTAGCTTCAGCCGTTCCTCACACCTGGGCAACTTTGTGAATGCCCTGTCTCAAAAATAAAAGACTGGAGCTGGGGAGTGCTCAGTAGTAGAGTGCTGGCCTAGTATGGGTTTCGTCCCTAGTGTTGTTTATAGATAAACCCGTATGTAAAACTAAAAAGTATGGCACCGATAGCACAAAACACAAGAAAAACCAATGGAAATATATTATGGTATAGATCCTGTACCATATGCCAATTGGTATAAAACTATTTTAAGGTAGACAGTGGTGAGTTGAATATGAGTATTTCTAGTACAAATACAAGAAACAAAACAAAAACCAAGACAGGTAGTTAAAATCCAGTAGTGGAAATAAAATGGAAGCGTGGGGAGAAATTTTATTGATCCAAAAAATAAAAAGCATGTGAGAGAAACAGGAAAAAAAGGTAGCAAAATGATATTCTTAAGCCTAGGCATAATAGTAACAATGTTAAATATAAGTGGTCTAAACATCCCAGTTAAAAAACAGATTAAAAAAAGCAAAGCAGAGGTTAGGGCTGAGAGCATGAGTCAGTGATAGGGTACTTGCCTAGAATGTGCAAGGATCTGGGCTCAATCCTGGGACTTGGAGGCAGAGATAACCAGGCCAGATAAACAGAACATTTATTTTACCATGAATGAATTACAAAAACATTATGCTAAGTAAAAAAGGCAAATGATTACATTCTATATGTTAATATGTATTTACATGCAATTCTAGAAAAAGCAAAAGGAAAGCAGATTGGTGGTTGCTAGGGTCAGCAGTAGAGGAAGGAAATCAACAGAAAAGAGATAGGAAACTTATCAGTGATGAAAATATATATTATGATTGCATGAGTGAGTTACAGGACAATGTATTTGTCAAAAGTTATGTATTTATTCACTGAAAGTGTGTGAATTTTATGTGTAAATTATCTCAAATGATTGATATCACACAAATAATTATATGCATAAAGGAATTTAAGTAATATAAGGATGAATAAAAACTTTAAATAAAATGAAAAAAAATCAGTGCTAGAAAACAAAATACCTCTGTACCCTAAAAAATGTGAAAATGTTTAAAGTCAATATGATTTTTTGAAAAAAGCTTTGTCTCTACTACATTTTTTTTAACTGTCAGGTTGAACTAAAGCGACAGTACAATGACCATCATTCGAAATTGAGAGGACTTTTACCTGGCCGCCAATGGTATGAAATTCAAGCATACAGGGCCTTAAACCAGGCCCTAGGTAGGTAAGGATAGTAAAATTTATTATAACTTACTTTTGTCCTCAGGACTACATGTAGAACTAGTATTGCTAGTTATTCATTTTGTTTTTTGTTGTATTTTTTTAACAATGGTAAAATTCTACCTAACTAAAATCCTAAGAAGGCATATTTTTAATGTTAGATGTCCCAAGTGGCAGTTGAAAAGAGTAAATGGAAGAAATTAGAACCAAATTAAAACTCAACATTTGCTCAAGTTTAAAGAAATTTTATGGTTGGTTAAACAATGAATGGCATGCAGAAGTACTCAGTAAATGCTGATTAAAGGAAGCTTACCAACAAGTATTGTCATGTGAGCATCAAATCCTAGGCCATGATTTTATAGGTAAAAATCATTCATTCTTCCATCTCCAAGATGTCAGGGAACAAAATTGAGATACCAGCCAGTGCGAGGAGTCATTCTATTTGCAGACTCTACTTTTAGTCACTGAAGGTGTGGAGAATCTTCATTTTTGTTAAATTATGTTTATCATATATAAACAAAATCTATTCTACCCGATAGGATCTTGAAATTGCATTATTTTTTATACTTCTTCAATGTAAAGAAGGCAACTAATGAGAAAACATTTTTCATTTTAATGTTATTTGTAAGATTTGGATAATAATGTGATTATAATCCATATTTTCCTGTGCCTTCCACACATGGTGATAATATTTATGGATAACATTGAAGCCAAAGGATATTGAATAATTGATAAAGTATTTTTTTTTAAAGTAGAAACTTGTAGTAAAACATTTAACAAATCACTTCTAATAGCAATGCATGCTGGTAGTCCATGTTTTGTTTTGTTTTGCTTTGTTTTTTGTTTTGTTTTTAAACTAGTTATGAGAGATTAAATTACTTGGCCAAGGTCACATAGTCATCAAATAGCCCTTCACATCTTGATCCTATCTTGTTCTTAAACCACAAGGTCTGCTTTTTCATGCTTATACTTTGCTTCCAACCAGAAAAGTTTTCACCATTAAACATAAACACCTCCATATTAAACCATTAAACATACCTTTTCCTTTCATTACTCTGTGCATTGGCCATAAGTTACAATATTATTCATTTGGCAAATTTAGCAATCAAGACCTTAGTTGAATATCGTAATTTTTATTTCTTTAACTTTAGTTGTTTACACCTTAGTAAATCCATAGCACTTTGTATGCTATCTCTATTACAGCACATACCTTACTATAATGTAATGGCCTGTTTCCTTTCCTGTGTGCGTGTTATACAGATTTGCATTCTCAGCAGCCAACTACATCTCACCTTAGTATACACATGCTTCAGAAATGCTCGTGGGATTAGTAAAAAACGCTAGATTCAGTATTGTCAGAGAGCCTCTTGAGCTTCAGAACACTTTTCTAGGATCACATAAAAATGATACATCTGTTATACTGATGTATAATACTGTGCTGTTAGTATTTTTACCAGTTTTTTTAAAATGGAGAGCCCAGTTGTCATTTTACTGATTTTCAATAAACGATATCAACAGGTCACAATTATTACAAGGGAGTCTATTCTTTTATTAATCTAGATTTTGAAAATTTAAAATCAAGTGAATGTTGTACATTTAAGAAATTTATAATGCATATTAATTGATAGAAAATATGATTATTGTTTGTGCATGATGGCACACACCTGTAATCCCAGCACTTAGGAGGCTGAGGCAGGCGGATCACTATGAGTTCAAGGCCAACCTGGGCTACATAGTGAGACCCTGTCTCCAAAAAAAAAAAAGACCAGGAAAAAGTAGTCATCCTACAAGGCAACCTTCTTAGAAAGAAAAAAATCTAGAAAATCTATACCTACTTTGAAACATTAGATAGGGTAGTTTCTATGACTCAGATTGTTTATAGGAATGTTTAACTCGAAAATCACTAATTTTCTGTCCCTCTAGAAACCTGACTTTTATATTCAATGGTACAAATTTTTTTATTTTCCCCTATTTTTTTGGTAGGTGTATTCGACATAAAAATGACTGGGGAGCTCTTATTCTAGTGGATGATCGCTTCAGGAATAACCCAAGTCGCTATATATCTGGTAAGATTGCCAGCCAGGCTTAGAGTAATATCTTTGTGTTTTCATTGTAGTTTAAAAACCAAAAAACACGTGACATGAGATATGCCTTCTTAACTTTGTAAGTGTACAGTGTAATATTGTTAACTACATAAACACTGTAAGCCAAGTCACTCAAACTTTTTAATCTTGCATAACTGAAACTTTATACTGATTGAACGCAGTACCCCTTTTCCTCCCTCCTCCATACCTAATAACTGCCATTGTACTTTGTGCTTCTTTGAGTTTGACTACTTCAGATACCTCATATAAGTGGAATCAGGTAACGTTTGTCTACTGTCACCAGCTGATCTCACTGAGCATAATGGTCCTTAAGGTTCATCCATGTTGAAATACCTGACAGAATTTTCTTCTTTTCTAGGGTTGAATAATAACTTCATGGTATTATACACACGCACACACCATCTTTTGTCTGTTCATCTGTGAATAGATATTTAGGTTATTTCTATCAATTGAACAGTACTATAGTGAATGTAGGAGTACAAATGTCTCTTCAAAATCCTTATTTCAATTGTCCGTGTATTTAACAATATTATACTGTACACTTATCAAGTTACAAAGGGAGATTTCAAGTCATGTGTGTGGTTTTTTTTTTTTAACTACAATAAAAACACAAAAATAGGATTGCTGAGTCATAGGATAATTTTAAATCAGAAGATATTTACCAAAACCAGTATTATTAAACTCTGCCTCTGTGTTTTCTTCTAGGAGTTTTACAATATCAGATTTAGATTTAAGTCTCGAATATATTTTTAGTAAGATTTTGTGTACTATATATGATAAGGATCTAATTTTGTTCTATTGTATGTATTTTGTTTTCCTAGCATTTTAAAAAATTTTTTATTTTAGCCGGGCATGGTGGCTCACGCCTGTAATCCCAGCACTCGGGAGGCTGAGACAGGCGGATCGTTGTGAGTTCGAGACCAGCCTGGGCTACAAAGTGAGCTCAAGGCCAGCCTGAATGGTATAGTGAGACCCTGTCTCAAAAACAGGGCTGGGGATCTAGCTCAGCAGTCTAAGCGCCTGCCCAGCAAGTGCAAGATCATGAGTTCAATCCCCGGTGCCGCAAAAAAAAATTTTTTTTTAATTTAATTTAATTTTATTAGTACATGTTTGCAATTCCTGCAGTTTACAATCATCTCGGGGAGTGGTTACATGAACGTATCACTACTTCCTATCATCATTTACATACTTGTTGATATTATTTGTCTTAGCTCATGTTATGGTGTATAAAGTTTACATTGGCTGGAGTTATTACTGTACAGGACACATCTTTATTCCTCTCATTTCCTGTTGTCTTTCTTACCCCTTGTCCTTGTTCCCTTAGACTACTTCCCTATTGGACAAGCTCTATCCCCGTGTCCCTTTCTACCCATTCTTTTATCATTTTCTTTGTACTTTGCCTCACTCAAATGAGAGATCCTATACAGTATTTAAGGATCTTGTCTTATTTATTTCACTTAGTATTATATTTTGCAGGTGTATTCATTTTCTTATAAATGCCTCAAATTTGTCATTCTTTATAACACAGTAGTATTCCATTATATATAGATGCCACATTTTGTTTATCCAGTTATCAGTTTATGGATATACAGGCTTCTTCCAGACTCTAAGGAATTGTGCTGCTATAAGCATTGGTGTGCATGTGTCACTGTAGTATGGTAACATCATTTTTTGATGATGTATCTTTCATCCCTTGTATGTTCATGGCACCTTGTTGGAGCACAATTGACTATATATATGTGGATTTATTTCTCAGCTCTCTATTGTGTTGCATTGGTCTATATGTCTTTATGCCAGTACCATACTTTTCTTTATTATTGTAGCTTTGTAATATATTTTAAATCATATAGTATGCTGCCTGCAGCTTTGACCTTTCTCAATACAGTTTTGTTTGCTCATTGAACTTTGTGGCTCCATATGGATTTTAGGCTTATTTTTTCTACTTCTGTAAAAAATTGAGATTTTGGTAGAAATTTCACTGAATCTGTAGATTGCTTCCAGTAGCATAGACATTTTAACAATATTAAGTCTCTGGTATTGAAATGTGTGATGTCTTTCCATTTATTTATGTTGTCATTAATTATTTTCAGCAGTGCTTTGTAATTTTCAGCATAAAGTCTTTTGCTTCCTTTAGTTAAGTTTATCCCTAAGTGCTTTGTTCCTTTCAATAGAATGTTTTCTTAAATTCTTTTTTTTTTTTTTTGGCTGTTGTTAATGTGTGGTATGTGTTGATTTTTGTATCTTACAACTTTACTCCACCTGTTCATTAGTTCTAGCAGTGTTTTCAGGGAAAATCTTTAGGGTTTTCTACACATATATCATCTCTGAAGAGAGATAATTTTACTTTTGTCCCTTCTATTTCTTTTTTCTTTTTTTTTTTTAACTCTTAACAGAGCCAGCCCAGGCTTCTAGTATTATGTTAAACAGTAGTGAAAGGAGACATCTTTGCATTGGCCCTGCTTATAAAGGAAAAGCTGTCCATTTTTAACCACTGCATATGACATTAACTTTGGGTTTTGATACATGATGCTTATTATGTTGAGGTAATTTCCTTCCACTTCTCATTTGTTCAGAGTTTCATCATCAAAAAGTGTTCACTTTTGTCAGATGCTTTTTGTGTGTTGAATCATGATAGATCGTTTGTCCTTTGTTCTCTTAATGTGGTTTTATATCACATTGATTTTTGGCTTTTAAACTGTTCTGCATTCAAGAGATTAATCACTTTGGATAATATATGATTGGACCATTCAAATATATATATGTATGTGTGTGTATATATATATATATATATATTTTTTTTTTTTTTTTTTTGTCTTTTTGAGACAAGTTTCACTATGCAGTTCAGGCTGGCCTCGAATTCACTTTTTAGCCCAGCATAATCCTCCTGCCTCAGCCTCCCGAGTACTGGGATTACAGGCATGAGCCATCATACCTGGCTTATAATATGTCTTGATATTGACTTCTGGGATCATCATATTTGGGTTTGTCTTTTTGAATCTGGATGTCAGGGTTTTTTCTCTAGTTTTGAAAAGGTTTTTCTTATTTATAAATAAGCTTTCTGCTCCTTTCCTTATTTCTAAATTCTCAGATTATATATATTGCTTTGGGTGATGGTATCCCATAATTCTCTTAGCTTTCTTCACTTTTTTGTTTTTCAGGGCTTTTTTGGGGGGGTGCGAGGGGTCCCTTTTGCTCCTCTGACTAGATAATTTCAAGTGATCTGTCCTAAGCATTCACTGACTGTTTTGCTTACTCAAGTCTGCTCTTGAGCGCTGTCAGTGAATTTTTTTGGTTGTTACTTCATTTTTCAGATGAAGAGTTTAGTTCTTTATTTTTATTCTTTGCTAAAAAAAATTTTTTTTCTGTGTCATTTTATTGAACTCATGATCATCCTTTTGATAGTTTTTTCAAATCTTTTGTCAGGCGATTCATATACCTCCATTCCTTTAGGGTTAATTTCTGAAGATTTACCTTGTTCTTCTGAACAGACTTTGAATAGGAAATAGCCTATTTCTTTGTATTCCCTGTAACTTTGTATCGGTATCTACACATTTGAAAAAACAGTTCCTTTTCACAGTGTCTATATACTGGCTACACACAAGAAAAGACCTCCACTCACCAGCCCTGCCCCACGTTCTGGGAGTCTCTCACAATTTTACTGTGGATCTATCTCCCTGGATTTACATGTATAGATTCTTTTTTCTTTTTAACTTTTATTTTTATTAGTACGTATTTGTCATAATACTGATCACTTTCATCATAGGGAATCTGTACCCATAATAATACATTAGATTCTTAATTGAAGGAGTTTTTCCCTCTGGATGTTATGCTCTTGTGTCATGGGGTCTCCAAAGCAGCAGCGTACTCCCCAGCTCTTCTGTTCTGCATGCTGTCCAGACATGTAAAGTATGCCAGGTCATCGCAATCAACATTGCATGACCCAGCCCCTTGTTGAAAAGCTAAGACACTGGACACACTCACTCATCTTTTTCTTCTTTATGGAATAGCCACTGAGCTTTATCAGCCTGCCTATTTTTTTTTTTTTCTTAACCATGATTCCTCTGGAGCAGCATTACACTGCTTTGTCTTTTGTTCTCAGTGGTCCCCAGGCATGTAGAGTATCCTAGATCATGTCAACATCTTGAGATGGGCAAGACAGAAGCAAGTGCCTTGCATAGCCTCTCCCAAAAGTCAAGACTTTGGACGTATACTCCAGCCTTCTCTTTTCTCCTCAGGGAAAAGCAGAAGCTGGAGCTTTACTCTCAATCATGTGGCACTGTTCCAATGTAGGGACTATAGTGAGAAGGTGCCACAAAATTTCTTACTTGCGTTGATACAGCTGGTTTTGTGCTAGCCTGCATTCAGGAGCCTCTTAACTGATTCCTGGATTTCTCATAAAGGGGTTTGGTCCGTATATTGTTGAATCCATCTCTTCGTAGAAAGAAGGTGGGTCTGGGGTTTCCTATTCCACTACTTTAAATCTTTTGTATTCAATGGTATCTATTTTTAAAGATAAATAATTAGACAATAAATTTGAATTATTAGAGCAAGCATGAATAATTCCTATTGACTAGAAATCTAGTTCTTTAGTTCTCATTTATTTACAGTTATAAAAATTCTTTTTAAAAGAGAATTTGTTTAATTATCAACAAAGATTAAATAAACTAGGATTCTTCAATCACATAGAGTGTAAGATATAATTTAATAATGTAGTAATACTTTATCATGGTCAGGGAAAAAGCTCTCCAAAGAAATGAATTTTTGAATAAATACCGGATTTTTACATTTAAGTAAACAAATGCATCTATTTAGGTTGCTTCATGTTCTCTTACTTTGGATTATGTTGAAGTTTGTTGTATTTATTTACTTCTTTCTTTAGAGACACTTCAGATGTCTTAAGAGTTTATGGTAGACAAAACTAGTATTTTCTGAAAGGACATAAAGCACCACTTCAGTAAGATCAAGTAGATGGTCATTTTTCCCCCACTCAAATCAATAAATATTATGTACCTGTGGTTTTCACCCACCAGTGACATAGTCCTTCCAGAACCAATACCAGGAGTCCATGTTATCAAAGAGCTGTGGGCTATACTTGCATATTTATTATTACCTTGAAGCTAAAAAGTTAATCATACTGTAAATTTTAATTAAATTGTGAATTGGTTTCAGATTAACTGTCTGTGGGCATGGATGCTACATTTTCCACTTCAGTCTAATTACTGTATTTTGCATGATATTGAAACTTAATTGTCAAGATTAAAGCAGAAAATCTGAAAATCCTGCTTATTTTTTTTCTCTTTCTCTTTCTCTTTCTCTTTCTCTTTCTCTTTCTCTTTCTCTTTCTCTTTTTCTTTTTCTTTTCATATAAAGCAAGCAGTGGCTTAGGTCAAGCAGTAAATAAAAGCAAAAATGCTAAGTGCTGGTGTTTAGTCAGCAGGTGGAGCTCAGATCCTTTGAAGTTCTCAAAAGCAGACAATGACATACTAAAAGGTTTTCTTTGATTATAAAATGGTCAAAACAAAAATTAATTATAATACTAAAGTTTTTCAGTTTTAGATAATTTCACATTTTTATTTGGTATAATCGTTTTCCCAAGCAAACAAAATAAATATAAGAAGAATGCTTGTTTAGTTTTTAAAAATTTTTTGAAATCTAGAGCTTAAATTTTTACTTCAGTTCTAATTTTTTATTTTTAAGGGCCAGAGATATAGCTTAGTGGCACAGCACCTGCCTGGCAAGCACGAGGTTATGAGTTTGATTCCCAGTACCAAAAAAACCCCAAACAAACAAAAAAATAATTTAAAAATTTTTAGAATTAAATACTTTCCAGTATTTCTAAATAGTTTTCTTTTTCTAGCATTCATAAAATGTAAAATGTAAAATGTTTCAGCTAATAGTTTTGTTACAAGTAGCCAAACATTTTTTTCACTACTATTTTCTGTTTAAATTTTCGTAAGTAGAGAATTTATAGAATAATTCCATTAAAAATCTAAAGAAATGTATTTCAAATGAAAGTATAACAATTTAGGTTGCTTGAAATCTTGTTTTATCTTTCTTGAAACTTCTAGTACCATTGCAACTTTTAAAACTAATTGCTCCTAAAGATATTTGTTTTAAATGACATTAGCCAGGGTGTACTTATTTTGTAAAAATCTAAATACTTTGAATTTATTGTGAAGTGAGCCATAATATAAAATACTTTATACTTTAAATATGGTTCATTTTTGCAGTTTGCAAATGTCACAGGTCAAATTATGTCCCTTACTTTATATGTTTAAAACTATATAGTAAAAATTTGGGTAGGACATGATTTGCCCACAAGAGATGTTATTTCTTTCATCTTCAGAATAGTTTATGATATATTTGATGTTGGTAGCGGAGAGGAACAAAGGAAAGCCTTTAAGGCTAGAATCTTGAATTTATTTTTTAGAAATTGAGCCAAATTTAGAACGTTGGAATGGAAGGTTGTATTATTTACTACTTCTAGCTTCCCTGGGTGAAAAACATAAGCAATTGTGAGGAATAATGTAATGATGAAATTAAATCTGTCATTTTCTCCCAGTTATTCTTAGCTAGGGAATACAGACAGTTTCCAACTAACAATGGCTGAGTTTGTAATTTTTCAACTTTACAATAGTGTAAAAGCAACATACATTTAGCAAAACCACACTTCAGATTTCAATTCTGACATTTTCCTGGCTGCTGCATCAAGGGATTGCGCTGTCTGACAGTGCAGAGCAGCAGCAGTGAGCTGCGGCTCCCAGGCCATCACTACAGTAAACCATTGATGCTCTGCGGTGCCTCGTGTTGCTAACCACTCGTGTTGGGGGCGTAGGTT
>RJWT010004236.1:0-33960 GCA_004365215.1 Cuniculus paca | reverse complement strand
GTGTGGCTGCTATGCTGCTCTGGGGTGGCTGGGCAGAGCTCAGACAGGTCCCCAGGGATGCTCCAAATGTCCTAGGCTGATGGTGGAATTGGCGCATGTTCCTACCAGTCTGCTTGAGAGGTCTCAAGCTGCACGGCTAGATGAAATTTGCTGTGTGCACCTTCAGCTCATGCTGGGCCCAGAGCTGCAGCTGGTATGCTGCTCCAAGGTGGCTGGGCGGAACCCAGGCAGGGCCCCAGGGACATTAAAAACATCCCAGGGTGATGTCAGAATTGGCACAGGTCCCTACCAGGCTGCTAGCAAGGTCTCAAGCTGCATGGCTAGGCAGAATTCACTGTGCATGCCTTTAGCTCATGCCTGGCCCAGAGCTGCCTAATTTTTTTTATTTTAAAGAGAATAGAAGCAAGCAAAATGAAACAGAATAAAGCCAATCAAAACAAACCAGTGTAAGTGACACAGGACTTGGAAATAATATGAAATCAACAATGGTTACCATAATGCATCTTGTTGTATTCAAAATAGCTACAGATACCTTCAGACACAGTAAAAAATGAAAGAGAATAGAATAGAATGGACAAAAACAAAACAATGAAGGCAACAGAAGACTTCAAAACAAGACAATAGCAAATCCAAAATGGCTACCATAATATATCTTGCTGTCTTTGAAATAGCTGCCCGTGCTATTGGATATAACAAAAGCAAACAAAAGGAAACAGAATAAAAAGCAAACCAACAAAACAATGAAAATGATACAGGACCCCAAAAGAATAGGGAATCAACAATGGCCACCACCCTCAGAAGGAGACCCCCCCCACAGATGTCACACTGCCTACCATCATCCTCCTAATGATCACACCACCGGCCCCAGACCTGCAGTCAGTGAAACACCCATGCCACAAGCATCAAACTGCAGGTCACCGCAATAGCCACCATGGCAGCCTGTGTTTCCCTGGATCAGCCAGTTGGTGGTGGGGAGCGTTGGCTCAGCTTCTCTTGTTTCCCAGCCAGAGTGCTAGAAGGGGCTGGGGTCTGGCTGTCTTTGCCCAGTGGCGGTGGCCTGAGCATGGTGCTGATTTTGAGGGAGGGCTTGCTTCTTGGTGACTTGTTCTCTCAGAGGGCTTTTCTTAAAGAGGAAGGAGAATCAACAAAAGTTAAAAAAGGTGAGAAAACACTTGAATATTTGAAATATAGACAATGACAGGTCATGGTTGCATAAAATAAGCTTACAGGTTTGAATCTGTGAGTCAAGGGCTGAAAAGCATGTAGGTAGCAACAGGCAGCTGCGAACAGTCGTGCTGGGGCCATCATCATTGGAAAAACCCTGAAGTCCACCATGGAAGGTGATGTTCACCAAGTGCTTTTCTCATCAACCAAAGGCTTCTGTTCTGAATCTCAGAGCTGCAAGTTGAGGGAAAAGTTGCAAAGTAGGTTGAGCTTATCTTTAGTCAACTCCATGTCCTTCCTTTCTTTCTGCTTCCTTTGGCACTCACTGTTCTGTGCTGGCTTCCAGGACCCTCCCTCTGGCGTGGCCACCTAACTTTGTCCTGATGAGAAATGCAGTGTTTTACTCTTTGTTTATGTACAAAGCTATCTCAAAGAATCACTCAAGTATGGCAGGTTACTGAGGAAGGCAGCACTGACTGGCAGGAAAGAATATGAACTTTCTGTCTCTGAAGAGGACACTACCTTAGAACCAACCCTACTTTTTGCGGGGGGTGGGTGTTTGGCATCCTCCTGGGAGAAAGTCATGGTCACAGTTGGTGGTGCATTGCTCATCCTGTCACAGGAGGGAGGCTGTTTATTGCTTATGCTGAAGTTAATCATCTGCAGGAGCATTTTATTTTTTAGGACTTTCATGTGCAATCCTCTGAGCCCGGTGGGAGGGGAAACCCATGAACCTGGAACAGAGCTGGCCACTTTGCATATCCAATAGTCATTGATAACCAGAGTGCATTTTGTGTTTGAGATCAATTTGATATTTGAGAGATTTTAAAATATAAATGTTTTCCAGCTTTTTGTCTTGACAGACTGAGGTGATTAATGATATGTGATGTCTAAGGAGATAAAATGAGTGAGGTGAGTATGTGGGTAGTTTTTTTTGACAGGGAACTTTTAGAAGGCATTTGGGAAACATGAATATGTTTCTTTAACTGACATTTTAGGTTTTTGTCTTCCACTCTGACTGATAAATGACAGACCTCCCAATCTCTTCACCAAAGCATCCCTTGGGGGAATAAACCGATTGTTTCAGTTCAGGATTCTGCTTATTTCTAAATCAAGGGCAGCTTTAGCTTCAGTTATTTCACTGTGAAAATGGAAAAATTGTGTCTGAAAAATATTTCCTCCCTTCTTGTTAAATGTCCTTTTCCTTTGAAAGTGAGATTTCTTGTTTTGAAAAGAAATGATTTTTAAGCCCAACATAAAAGGAATTCTGATGTTTGCAATTCTATGACAATCTTGCTAGGGATTAAAATCTCTAATTTGCAAGGATACTTCATTAAAGAAGGTAAAAGTCTTTGGAGGTACCAACTGAGTTACTGATTATTAGCAAGTACACTCTTTTTAGGTGATTACCAGTCATTTTAGGTATAACAACAGTATCTGTTAATTTGATGGCTATTGTTTTTGGGTTAGGGAGAATATTATAATATCCTAATATCTTTTTAAAAAATTGTTGTTTTTGAGTGGGTAAAGGGCCACCGTTCTCATTTTTCTTGGTTATATCAGTTATTCTGATCTACTTCATCCCCTGAAGGTGGAAAATACTTTTGTGATTATTTTCTCGGGAAAACTAACTCTCTTATGGTAAATTTTACATATCTATTCATTTATAAAAAACAAAAAACGAAAAACTATTGGATACTCCTGTATTGCTAGGCATTACGTTAAATGGTGAAGAAAGAAAGAGGAACTGAATACATAATACTGTCTTTAAACCATAAAGGGCCTATTCAGTGATGGCGAACCTCTCAGAGTGCTCAGTGATGCAAATAGCCCACTGCAGAACCAGTGTCATAGGTTCGCCACTAATAGGCTGTTGAACAAACAGTCTCTTCCTGGTTAGTAGGGAAAGTAGAAACCTCCCCCTACCCCCAGAATATCATTCCTGCACAGCCCTGTATTTGTTCTGTACTGAGTTGGAGCAAAGACCCAGTTTATGGTTTCTTGTGTTTAAGTTTGGCTGAGAGTTAACTAAGAGGTTAGATGTCATCCTGTCTGATTCATCCTTGTCACTGGTGGGGAAACAGACTCAGAAAGCTAAGCCACGTGTCCACATTCACCCTGCTAATTAGAGACCAATCCAAACACTTCCAATTCTGAATTAAAAGCATTTCTGCCCTCCAAAGAAGCAGCATCTTCTGATTTCATCTCGTGCAAGCACATAGTCCAAATTTATAATCTGCCTTAACTCACCGACTGCCCCCATGAAACTTGACACTCTTCAAATTAAGGTAGCAGTTGGGGGCTTTGGACTGAGTTAATGCAAAGAGATCACAGTAAGTTTTTATTACTTCGCAAAGTCTCATTTCAAATATGGTACAATTTCACCTTTCTTTTCTTCCATTTTTAAAAATCTTTCACTTTTGTCCTCAGAGATGAAATTGGTAAGAAGATTGAAGATGTCAGTTTCAGAGCCTGCCAGCCTTGCTTGAAGCTAATTATTTTACAGTGTGCAAATAATATGATGAGGCAGAGGCACTGTGCAGTGAAGATGGAAAGGCATCTCAGGAAATGTAAGTATTCTTAATCATCACTTTTTTTGCTTTTAATTAAAAATCGGTTAAATTATTTCTGGTTTGAAATCAATCTTTCTCATTCAGCAGTTACTGTTGAATTCTCTGGTTTCTACTTATCCCTCTTACAGGCATCACAGTTGGTCTGATGCTAGACTAATGTGTGTGAAATAGATTTCTGGCAACCAAATACCTAGACCCATTTAGGAGAATCTATTTTCTCCATAAGTATGGTTCCCCAAATGTAACACAAGACCTGTATATTTAAAATACATGAAAGACAGCTCCAAAAACATTGCAAAAGTAGAAGAGGGGAAAATCAATACTCTATTTATTAGTTATAACATTGCACAGAATTTCTATTCATAGGTAGGAAAAATCCCTTTGATTAGGTCTTTTGTCAAAATAAATAACTAGTTTTATTTTAAAATCAATTCCTTTTTTTACATGCAAATTCTCAAGCCTTTAAAACTATATATAACAGAACAAAACAGAAACAAAAATAATTAACATCATTGATAAATTGCAATTATCATATGCTTCCGTTTTTTCTTCTTCTTTTTTAAAATCAATTCTCTAACACTGTTTCTGTTGGAGTGAGAAGTAAAGCTTTGATGAAAACATTAAATTCAACAAAACCTTGAAATCTGGGAAGCTTGTATTATAAGAACTACATTCCTTCCATGATCAAAAGTAAAGGTATTTCAATTAGAGGAAGAGTGTTCAGAGAACATTGTCAGATTGTTGGTTGAATAAACATTTGTTTCTTTCTGTTTTAACTCAAGTAAATTCCAGGGTCTGCATGGAGGAGGGAAAAGTCTCTTCCTCTCATTGCTGAAATCTACTTCCATTTGTTTCACTCCCCTTTTTTTCTTCCTGTGCCCTTTTTACCAAGTATTACTTGGATTAGCAGAGCAACTGTGCTGAGTGAGGAACGACACGCAGGGTAACGAGCTGATGATTCTTCTTGTCCTGCAGAAATTTAGCAAGGGAGGATTCTGACCTCACTTTCCAGCTTGGGGAAACTTGGTAGTTTTCAGCATGTTTCTCTGATTGCTTAAGGCAAATAACTAAGACATATTTGGACATTTGACTTTGCGTATTTGGCAGTTTGGTGAGATAGATATTTTAAATAATCATACCTTATTTCATACATATCTTTCTTATTAATAATGTCTACAATTTATAGTAATTTGAGGGCAATTCATGGATAACTAAGCTCTATTTCAGACTAAAGTTGGCCATTTGGATGCCTTAAGGGGTTTGTTGAAGGTTTTTATAGCAGGACAAAGATGTCTCATTCTGGTCAAGGATGCCCTGACTCCGCACTGTTTGAGTACGCAGTGAATCCCATGGCAGGAGGGGAGGTGAGGCCTTCATCCTCAGGATGAGCTAGCTAACTAATAATTCCCAAATAGCTTGGCACTCCATGCCAACCATCGCATGGACATAAAAGAGCCCATGATCTAAATGCTTTATATTGTGAGAGGAACAGGTTAGCAAAAATGCACTTAACACACTGATATCTTTTTCTTTGAGAAAGATTTGTTGTTAGGACTCTTTGGTGCATTTTCCATTGTAGAAAAGTGTTAATGAACAAACACTTCTCAAGGGCCTAAAGTTTGACCAAGCTCTTTAAAAGTCTATAAAAATGTTTGAAAATTTTAATTTCTTTTTTGGTCCCCAAATCAAAATCAAAACCAAAACCAAAAAATAGTCCCAAGAGACTTTTTTTTTTTGGTACTGGGGATCAAACTCATGACGTTATGCTTGCCAGGCAGGTGCTTGTGCCACTGAGCTAAATCCCTAACCCTTCCAAGAGACTTTTATTAGGCAACGAGAAGGGAATAAGGGGGAGAAAGGAGGGGATTTAAGGGAGACTAATAGGTAGGATGGATGTGATCAAAATGTTATATATATGTGTGAAATGAGACCTAGTAGCTTATAAAATTAATATGCACTAAGAAAAAACTGTTCCTAAAAGTTTAAATTAATTAGTATTTAAGTTAAATGTCCCTAGAACATGATGTTATGTTGATTATTCTACTACAACTCAATCCATGAACTTGAAGTAATCTTAGGAGCTCTTTTAATATGTTTGACTTAATATAGAGGTGATGCCTCTAAAGGAGGCCTCTTAGATCTTTCAGGTTCTTAAAATTTGTGTGTGTGTGTGTGTGTGTATGTGTGTAAGCAGGGGGTGGAGGGTTGGCTTGGGGACAGAAGGTTTTAGGTGGGGGGAAAACTTCTTGAAAATTTGTGGCCAAAATAAAAAATATGGTGCTCAATATGCTAATTTCTGAGAGGTTCATATGCAATTTTCAATAGTAGTTCTAAAAATTAAATTGTATCCTTCTGAAAAAAAGACTACATTTCAACTTTGAAATGATAAACAAGATTAAATAAAAGTTGTGACGTACAACCCAAACACATTTCAGAATTGGCAGTCATCATTCCCTGAGCAGTGAATTAGAAAATCTATCGTTAAATGATCATAATGAGCATATGGGCAGATGTGCTTTCCTTGGAGAAAAACGGAATATACTGAAATTGTAATTCACAAAGCAGATATATTAAGAAGTTGCTTCACCTAAATTTTTTTTTATTTATAAAAGGGCTTTCTGAAAATTATGTGTTTTAAAGGGCTGCATATGCTTGATGTATTTGTTTAGAGACCATTGTTTATCTGGAGTGAAGAGAGGGTAAATAGAGAATCATAAAGCCCAAACCCAACATGTTTAAAACTCAACTAAATACTTTCCAAAACCAAACACATTACCATCCTTCCTCATCTCCTCCACTCATGTGAACCTTCATTTTGTTTATTTCAGTTCAAGGCACTTGCATTCACTAAATTGTCTAGGCTTGAAGTCTGTCTTCCCCGTCTCTCTGATCTTTTCTTCTCACCTTGCAGTTACTAAAAAATTCTATTACTTGTGCCTCCTCCTCTTGTCTTAAGTATCGAAATGAGATCATATTGCTATGTATTCGCTTTTAAAAATCTTTTTTTCTGAACTTTTTTTTGGAGTGGGTCAGATGCTCTAAACATTTGCTATTCATCATCTTGTAATTAACCTTTATCTCTATCTTGTAATGCAGGTCACTTAGATTAGGATCCAAGGCAGAGATTAAGGATAGGCAGGGTGGGGATGTGTGAAGAGGCATAGACTAACATTTACAGAATACTAGTTGTGATTCTGGCACTCTGCTAGGTGCTTCATGTACATTATCTGGTTTAATTCTTGCAGTTAGCCTTTGAAATAAGAATTACATCCATTATAAACAGTGAGGCCTGAGGCCCAGGGCTGAAGACATGGGCAGAAGGCTGTGTACGCAGTAGAAGGTAAAGTTGGAGCTGGGAGCCGTGCTGGGTTCTCTTCATTGCATCATTTTTCCTTCACTATAGTTTCTGGCAAAAAAACCAAATGCTTAAATTGCAATTCTGGTTTCCAAACGTCTTTCTACTAGTATATCCTTTTAAGCAGCTAATATATGGCAACAATTAATAGAACATATGTTTTTAATTAGTAACTGTTCCATTAATAAATAACTATCCAGCATAAGCATTTTGAAGTGACTGTTTGATTTAATCTGTCAAACTACTTAGTTCCTTGCTAAGGAATCTTCCACAAAGAGCCCTAATAACTCCCCCAGAGATTATAATTCCTTACCCTTAATGGACTATCAATGAATTTTCCATAGAATTTTTAAGTACAGGTGTTACAGACATGGAGGCACAGACAAAGCTGAGTAGCCTGGATGTTTTCCTCATAGGTCATGATGCTGAGTTTCTTTACAGAATAATTCATAACTGTAGACAACATTAGCAGAGCTGAGAACTCACCGACTGTAGAATTCATACGGTGTAAGTATAGACAGGAGCAAGTAAATACCAAAAATGTGGTTAGCTTACCATAGGTGCTCGAAAATGGATTTACTGTTCATATTCAGTTTATTATGCATATTAAGTGTGTTGAAGAGGGTACACACACACTGAAGATTCTCAGATGCTTAGAGAAACTTGAATTAGGGGGAAAATCCAGCCCTGTTGTGAGTCAGGGAAAGAGTTCTGCTTTTGGGAATCTGGAGCTCTGTACCACCTTTGCTGTTAAGTCAACAGCAAAGGAGGATGATTCTCTTCCTCCGGGTAAACAGAAGGGGTTGAGACTCTCCATGGCCTATCAGCTCCCCCATCCCAGTGTACACCAAGATTCAAATTTGTTGCGACAGTTCTCTTCATCTCATAAAGAGAAAGATAATAATTCATTTCTTTCCATATTCATGAAGATTAATGTCATAACAGTGCTCAGTTTTCACATTCGTTCTCTTTATGAACTGCAACCCCAGAAGTTGCGGTGTGCTGTCTTCCTGGAAAAACAAATGACTTTCATGCATAATGAGGCTCATATCTTGCTAATCTGTCTTGTATAAACTAAGTCCCTAAGGTATAACAATCATTCTTAACTACACATTTGTTTAGATTTTCTGACATGCAACTGTAGTCATTTCAAAAGAAGCTTATGCTTTTATAATTCTGGAATATGACACTGATTTGTTATTATTACTTTTCTGGAAATGATTCCCTCTATTTGCAAAACCACGGTTGAACTGAATCACCTTAAATAATATAAATAGGTATCATGAATAAAGCAAAAATTCAACTGCCCCTTAAAACATGCCTTATTTTCTAGTAAATTTATGTTTGTATGCCAATTAAGATATGAAGCCAAAATTCATTTATAACCTCAGAAAAGAGCTAAGGAAGTGTTGCAGCTAGGAGGGCAGGCTGCAAAGCAAGAGCTCTGGCAACAAAATGCAATTTCTTTACCAGCCCCGTACTCCCTGACATTCTGGTCTTCATGCTGGATCAGTGAACCTCTCTGTGGGGGTGCAAATAAAAGTGCTCAAGTCCCAGGTAGCCTGGTTGAGGCTGCTTCATAGGACATTTCTGAAGAAATTTTCTTCATAAGCCACAAAATTGGATCCATAACAAAGCAAGTCACTAAGGGAGAAACAAAAACCAGAGATTTATAGAGCAAACTAAAGTGCCTGAAATTCTTATGATGGGAAAATACTTCAAGGAGTTGCAAGAAGCAAGAAGTAGAAGAGTGGACCAAGCAAAAAGTTTGAAGTACAACTTGACCTTATTTGTTTTTTAAAATAATTCAATTCTTTTAAACTGTGGCCAACCAAAAATAAAAGGATCTCTTTAGAAAGATGAACCATTAGCAGTTCTACTCCTGTAGTAGTGTGATGCTGGTTGGGTCTATCAGAGCCCTCCTGCTCTGCTCCACCAGGGCTGGCTTCTTTTCATCTCAGAGCCTTGCATTCTCCCTAATTTTCCTATTTTGCAGGATCCTCCTCCAATCACTCTCCATGAACATTATTCATATTCTATAGTTTTATCTAAGACCTTTGTATCACTTTGCCTTAAGATTCTGCCTGCACAGCAGTGTGCTACTTACCTAGAGATTGCGCTTACCCTAATTGTCTCCTCATGAGTGTGAGCTGTAGTCTGCAGGGTTGAGGAGCAGACAAAAAAGACTCCCAGAAACTTAGCTCAAGAAACCTTCTCTGAACATTCTTTGACCTCACCAGGAAGAGGAATCGTCAGAGCCAATATTTGTTAAGGACCTTATGGTGTCCCAGCCACCCACTTTAACTGCACAAAGTAATTGAATCTTTATGATGGCTTCATGAGAGAAGCACTGTTGTTTCCGTTTTATAGATGGGGACCCTGAAGTGCAGAAAAATGAATAAATATGATCAATCTCATGCAGTTGGTAAGAAGTAGAGTTTGGATTTCTGGGTTTGGTGGTTTAGAATCCCTACCTTTCCTCTGTGCCTTGGTTGCTAGGCTTAACTCTTGGCTTTGTCTTCGAACTCTTCTTAGTTTTGCTGACCCAGGTTTTGACTGAACTTTTTGGCTCATGTACTCTATGTACCTTTAGACCCACTTTCAGATTATTTTGTTGGCTTGGTGATAAAGGGTTCTCTATAGCTAAAAGTAAAAATAATCCTTTCCCTTTGCTCTTTCCTTCCTTAGCTCGTTATTATTGCTGGTCCCAACTCTATAAAAAAGAAAGTTTGTCTAGGATCCAGTGATTCTCATTGTCTACTGGCAGGATCATGGCTTCAGATTTGAGCCAAATGACTTAAGGCTGAAGTTAAGAGTTCATGTAGAAACTACTTGGTTGGATAGAGGTACCGTGAAGGCAGGCATTGTTTCGGTTTTACCTCTACACCTCCAGCACTGGATTGGCACATTGCATATCTTGAATGCTGAATAAACACTTACTGAATGAAAAAATGACTTAATGACTGAATAGGAGGAGGTAATGGTATTGGACAGACCACAGAATAGGGTGTCAAAGTAGAATCCCTCAGATATTTAGGCCCCATCCTTTATACACAGGATCTTGGGTCTGCCGAATAGCAGCACAAGAGTCAGGACAATTCCTGTTGGATGGTGGTGATGGGACCCTGATATGTTTCCTGTTCCTCTTGGGTCTTGTTCAGGAGCTGAGAGCAAGCTGGTTTGTGAGAAGATTCAGCAGAGGCTTAGAAAAGATAAAGCCTGGATGATCAATCCAAATTCTACTGTCTGCTGTTGCTGGAAGCAGAAGTCTCAAGCAGGTCTGCAATTTTTTTTTTATCTTCCCTGCAACTCATTTCTGGGCAAGGTTAACCATTTGCTTCAGCTTTTTGTAGAAGGCTGACTCTGCACACGGGCACAACAGATTAGCTGCAACATATCTGTGCCATTACTTTTATAATTAGCTCAACAAAGCATTGTTTGGGTATTTTTCTTAACCAGCCTCTCTCAAGTGCTATTTAGAATACTCCCTCCTACCAGTCTTTGCAGTCAATGGCTGTTCCCACTCTTGCCCAGAGGTAATGCCTTACTTCATATTTATATTCTCAGTTCCCAGACCAGTGCCTGACATGGAGTTGATAGTCAAGAAATGTTTACCAAATGAATACACAATTGGAGAAAAAAGTCTCAAAATTCATATGGAACCAGAAGAGACCCAGGATTGCTTTTGCAAAGTCAGAGCAAAGAGCTAAGTGGGAAGCATTACAGTCCTGAACTTGAAGTTTTATTACAAAGTTACAGTGATTAAAAACAGCATGATGCTGGCACAAAAATAGATATGAAGATCAATGGAACAGAATAGAGGAAACAGAAACAACCCCAATCACATTCAACTATTTGATCTTTGATAAAGGGGCCAAACACACTGGAGGAAAGATAATTTCGTTAATAAATAGTGTTGAGAAGACTGGCCATTCACATGCAGAAGTTTGAATATAGACTCATATCTCTCATCATGGACTAAACTAAATTAAAATGAATCAAGGAACTAAATGTCAAAACATCTACACAACCTACTGGAAGATAAAATTTTTAAGTCACAGGTGTAGGCAAGGACTTTCTGAACAGAACCCTGGCTGCATAAGAAATTACACCTGGAATCAACAAACAGGATTATGTCAAATTAAAAAGCTTCCACACAACAACAGAAACAAACTACTGAGTAAAAAGACAACCTACATAATAGGAAAAAATTGTCAGCTATTCTTTAGACTTAGGGCTAATACCTAGAATATATAAAGAGCTAAAAAAAATTAGACCCCTCCAAAATAAAACACCTAATCAAGGAATGGGCAAATGAAATGAATAGACACTACACAGAAAAAGCATGAATGGTTATTATATACATAAAGAAATGTTCAACATTGCTTATCATTAGAAAAATGCAAATTAAAATAGCACTGAAATCCCATCTTACCCCTGAAAAAATGGGCATCTCTGAAAAATCCAATAGTAACAAATGTGGGCAAGGTTGAGGGGGTAAAAAGGGCACATTGTTTCACATTGTTAGTGAAAGCATAAATTGGTACAACCACTATGGATATCAGTAAGGCAATTCTTCAAAAAAACTAAAACTAGAGTATCCATTTAACCCAGCTGTGCCCCTTTTAGGTATTTTCCCAAGAGCTAAAAGCATCACGCCACACTGATCCATGTACACTAATAGCAGCACAATTCATAATAGCTAATCTTGGAAGCTGCCTACATGTCAATCAACAGATGAATTGATAAAGAAAATATGATATTAACCTACAATGGATTACTACTTCCCCACAAAGAAAGAAATTTGAGACATTTGTGGGAAAACGGATGTACTTTCAGATCATAATAGTTAGTGAAATAAATCATACAAATTTAAATATCATATTGTTTCTCTTATATGAGAAACTCAAATTTTAAATAAAAAGCAAAGTAAATAAGACATAATAGGAAGTAGGGAGATAAGTAGGGAAGGGAGGGAAAGGGAATAAAACAGGAATTAAAATGTGTTATGTACACAACCAATCCACACAAGTAGTGTAAACAATGTGTGCAGCAAACATATACTAATAAAAAACCCCAAGTGAGTAAAAGAATGCACACGAGATATACGAACAGGCACCTATTAATAGGGTTAATAGGGGAAGTGCTCAGTGCTTTGTGGGTCTCACACCAACTTTGCATGCAAGTATCTATCATCTTCTCAATTTAAAATTTATTCTGTTTTGTATTTTCTAAACTGGGTTCTGAAGACTTTTATCTTATTCCCATGGATATATTTGTGCTTGAGTAAAGAAGATATTTAGGACAAACATTTCAAAAACTCTAGCTGCAATTTTTTTCTTGTCTTTTAGAGACAGGGTCTCACTGTGCAATTCAGGCTGGCCTTGAGCTCACTTTGTAGCCCAGGCTGGTCTTGAACTTTCAGTGAGCCTCCAGCCTCAGCCTCCCTAGTGCTGGGCTTACAGGAGTGTGCCACCATGCCTGGCCTAACTGCAAATTTTAATTTTTATGTATTTCTGTATGTATGTATTTATTTATTTTAAAGAGGATAAAACAAAACAAAACAGAACAAAGCAGATCAGAAAAGAGCAATGCAAGTAACATGGCACTTCAAAATACGACAACAGGAAATCAACAGTGGCTACCATAATGTCTCTTGTTTTCTTTGAAATGGTTGTCCATATCTTCACACACAATAAATTCAAACAAAACAAAATAGTATAAAACCAATCAAAACAAAAGAATGAAAGCATTACAGGCCTTCAAAACCAGACAATATGAACTCAACAATGGCTACCATAATGTCTCTTGTTTTCTTCAAAATAGCTGTCCATACCTTCACGCATATTGAAATCAAATAATATAAAACAGACTAAAACCAATCAAAACAAAGAATGAAAGCATTATTGGACTTCAAAACAAGATGATAGGAAATCAGCAATGGCTACTATAATGTCTCCTTTTCTTCAAAGTAGCTGTTGGTACCATCACACATAATAAAATCAATTCTTGTAAACTCTTTAGGAGAAGTTCTAGGCATGTATAAGCCTATACATGTACATCTATCCTTTCTGTATTAGAGGGAAAAACCAAACCAAACCAAAACAAAACAAAATACAAGAAAAATAAGAAACTAAAGAGAAAAATAAATAACAGAGAGCCCTAAACAATAACAATATAGGCTTTCAAAACAAGGTGGTAGGAACATAACAAATGTTATTTTGCATAGTTATCTTCAAAAGAGTTACTCAGATTACTAGATATAGACATGCAAAGTTGATTTAATCCTATGAATGTAAACTGTTTTGTTCCAAGAACTAATAGAATTAGTAGTACAATCATCTTAGCTATCTTAAGTGTATATATACAAATGTATATCTTTTTTCTTTTCCCTTCTTTCTTTTCTCCTTTTCCCTACTGGAGTTATTTTTTTTTAACAGTATAAAACATTTACTAATGATGTTTCAGATTGAATCATACAACTAACCTTCCATCAAGCCCTTGTCAAGTTGTAGCAGATGTGGTAGTCAGGGGTTACACGGAGAACAATTACAATCCAGACATGAAGTTATTTTTTTACCTTTGAGCATTTTCTTACCCTTTCACAATTTTATTGAAGATTTTGTATCTTATTTACTCTTTTAGTTTCTTACACTAGGGGGACAATATGGTGTTTACACATGCGAGTTTGATTTATTTCACTTATGAGTATGGTCTCAAGTCACATCCATTTACCTATAAGAGCCTCAATGTGATCCTTCTTTATAGCTGAGTAGTACACCATTGTATAAAAATACCACATCTTTTTTATCCATTCCTCAGTTGATGGGCATTTGGGTTGTTTCCAAGATTTGGTTATTACAAATTGTGCTGCTATAAACATGGGTGCACCTATATCACTGTGGTATATGTTTTCAATTCTTCTGGGAATATGCCCAGAAGTGGAATAGCTGGGTCAAATGGGACTTCCAATCCCAGCTTTTTGAGGAACCTCCAGACTGATTTCCACAGTGGCTGCACCAGTCTACACTCCCCCCAACAGTGCAGAAGAGTTCCTTTTTCCCCGCAACCTCTCCAGTATTTGCTATTGGTGGTTCTCTTGATCCTGGCCATTCTTTCTGGAGTAAGAGGAAATTTCAGTCTTGTTTTAATTTGTATTTCTTGAATGACCAGTGGTGCTGAACATTTTTCCATGTATTTATTTGCCATTTGTAGTTCTTCAGCTGAGAAGTGTGTATTCATCTCAAATGCTGATTTTTGGATTGGGTTTTTGAATTTTGGGGGCCTGATTTCTCTCTTTTTTTTTGAGGCACCAGGGATCAAACTCACAACCTCTCACTTGCCAGACAGGCACTTAGGCTGCTGAGCTAAATCTTCAGTCCTGGGGGGCTGATTTTTAAAAATTCTTTGTATGTTCTAGATAGAAGTCCTTTATCTGAGGGAGAGTTGACTAAGATTTTTTCCCAATTCATGGGTTTTCTTTTCAGTCTGTTGGAGATTTCTTTTGACATGCAAAAACTTTTTAATAAGATGAGATCCCAGTTGTGGATTCTGGGAAGTATTTCCCTTGCAGTTTGATTTTTGTTTATGAATTCTCTGCCTACCCCTATGTCTTCAAGATTTTTACCCACTTTGTCTTCCAGCAGATTTAGTATTTCTGTTTTAACATTTAGATCTTTGATCCAGTTTGAATTTAGTTTAGTGCATGGTGATAGGCATGGGCCTAGTTTTAGTTTTTGCCATATGAAAAGTCAGTTTTTCCAGCACCGCTTATTAAAGAGGCTATTTTTCTTCCAGTGAACATGTTTGGCCCTTTGTCAAAGATAAGATGGCTGAGTGTGTTTGTAGTTGTGGTTGTATCTTCTAATGTATTCCACTGATCTTCAGGTCTGTTTTGATTTGAGTACCATGCTGATTTTATCACAGTAGCTTTGTAGCATAGCTTCAAGTCAGGGATTGTGATGCCTCCTGCCTTGCCTTTGTTGCCCAGAATTCCCTTTGCTATTCTAGGTCTCTTCTGGCGCCAGATGAATTTGAGGAATGATTTCTGTAGATCTGTGAGTTATGCTAATGGTATTTTGATGGGAAATGCATTAAATCTGTATAACAATTTTGGGAGAATGGCTGTTTTCCCAATGTTTGTTGTTTCTTTCCATGAACAAGGAATGTCTTTTCATTTTCTGAGATCCTCTTCGATTTCTTTTTTCAGAGTACTATAATTTTCACTGAATAGATCTTTTGCTTCCTTTGTTAGATCGATTCCTAAGTATTTCATTTTTTTTGGATGCTATTGTGAAGGGTGTGGTTTCTCTTATTTCTCTCTCAGTGAGTTTGTTGTTTTTGTACAAGAATGCCATTGATTTTTGAGTGTTGACTTTGTATCCAGCTACATTACAGAATTTGGTTATTATATCTAGAAATCTTTTAATGGAGTTTTGGGGGTCTTCTAAATAGAGTATCATATCATCTGCAAATAATGATAATTTAACTTCTTCCTTTCCTATCTTTATTCCTTTTATTTCTCTCTCTTGTTTAATTGCTTTGGCTAATATTTCCAGCACCATATTGAGTAGTGGTGGTTATAGTGGACATCCTTGTCTTGTTCCTGATTGCAGAGTGACCATTTTGACCACTTACTATGATGCTGGCTGTTGGTTTATCATAGATGGCTTTTGTCAGATTGAGGTAAAGACCATCTGTTCCGATTTTCCATAGGGCTCTTATCATGATGAGCATGGAGCTTTATCAAAAGCTTTTTCTGCATCTATTGAAATGATCATGTGATTTTTATCTTTGCCTCTGTTGATATGGTGTATTACATTTATTTGCGCATGTTGAACCATGCCTGCTTTCCTGTGATGAATTCCACTTGGTCATGGTTATAATCTTCTTGATGGCTTGCTGCATTCTGTTTGCTAGTATTTTATTGAGTATTTTTGCATCTATGTTCATTAGAGAGATTGACCTTTAGTTTTCTTTTTTGCTTGGGTCTTTCTCTGATTTTGTTGGTAGTGTAATACTCGCTTCCAGGGATGAGTTAGGGAGAATTGCTTCCTTTTCAATTTCATTGAAGAGTTTGAGGAGTGTTGGCATTAAGTCTTCCTTGAATTTCTTGTAGAATTCAGCTGTGAATCCATCAGGACCTGGGCTTTTCTTTGTTAGTAAGGTTCTGATTACATTTTTAATTTCATTAAGTGAAATTGGGTTATTTAGCACTAACTGCGAATTTTTAAGTGAATAGTGGAGTTTCTAAATTTCATCCCAAGAAATAAAAAAAATCTTGATACTTGAGTGAATAAGTAGAATGAGTTGTCTTGCTTCTCTCAAAAATAAAAATACTAAGTTTTAGTTGAGTCTTATTTTCCAGCTTTCTAATCTTGAAATTATTAAAATAAATATTAACTTATCAGTGTGCATTTTAAAAGTTAAGTCAGTCTGGATAATAAATTTAAATGACTAAATTGCATATTTGCCTTTGAAGCCTACTCTTGCATATGAATAATAGTGAGAGGCAGTAATAGCACACGTAATTGAAATGCCCCCCAAATCTACACATCTAATTCTAATGATTTTTTCATGACCTAAGCTTTCCTAGCAAGTAGCAGGTAAGCAGAATGGACTAATTTGACTAACTGCTCTGTTGGCTTCTCTGTTCATCTTCCCACAGAAATCCTGGCCTTCAGAGCTTTGTCCAAGTTCCTGGCGGTGGGAACCACAGGTGGGCAGAGACTGTAGATAACTGACAGATTTCCCTGTCAACTCTTGGAAGAATTGAGAATAAGCTGTAAGAAATCTAGTTTTTAACTTAGGTAGAAATAATGCTGCTCATCAACTCTGTATTTGTTCATTCAAAAACAGTTCCAATGTTAAGATTCTTTTTCTATTTCATTAAAAATAACCAAATAAAGAACAGACCTTTATCTTTTCTGGTCCCACATATCTTGCACTTCATCCAGATAAATGAAACTCTTATGAAAAGTGTAGCAAATGAACATACAAAAGGATACCTTAAAAAGTTTCAGCCAGGCGGTGGTGGTGCAGGTCTATAATTCCAGCACTTGGGAGACTGATGCAGTGAGTTTGAGGGAAGCCTGAAACTACGTAGAGAGACCTTGTCTCAAAAAACAAAACAAAACAAAACACCAGAAAAAAAAATTTCAGAGTGACACTTGGGATGAGTATATTTATCTTTTTTCTGACTTATTTTTGCATCTGAGAAATGAAAGAACTTGTTTTGATATATTACTTGCAAATTCAATGGAGATTAAGGGCTGTGTCAAGAAAAAATTATATAGTGTAATGAGTGCTTGTGATGGGACCCTCTCATTGTCTTTCACAGAGGAAAGCTTTTGGTCCTCTTGACCTGAGACTTGCTGAAACAGGGATAGAATAGCAGCAGCCAAGATACAAAATAGGGTTGATAATTCTGTAGTAAAAAGGACGAGAGAGGAGTGGAGAGAACCAGGAAATTCAAGGGCAGAGGAAAGTGAGACTGAGGTGGGATACCTTGGTGAGAGGTGAAACTTTGATGCCTGACAGTGCTGGGGCTGGTTTTCTGGTTTCATATGCAAGTTACCGCTTTTAAACACAGAGCAGTCAGCATTCATAAGAGTGTGACTATTGTCACACCAACGAATTATATATAAAATCTTCATGACTTTGTTTTTCACTTGTGGCTTTTATGTAAGATACTTTTGTTTTCTTGAGCTTAGTACAAGGAACAACGATAAACAGGCTGTTTATAGCATACAGTTTTATTGAGAATGGAATTTAATTTTTATAGGCTGAAATTGAAGTGGTTCCTCTCAAAAACTCTTAAGTATAAGTGTAATTTATGTATTTTAAAATTTTATAAGTTGACAAAACTTTATTGGGAAAAATCAGCAAAATCCTGGTGTATATTCTGAGAATGTTGTTACACACTATTAATATGACTTGGATACTATATTAGTATAAATGTCTTTTCCTTTTTCATTTTCTTTTAAATAGAGATTTTAGCTTTTTGCACTGATTTCTAATGTAATTTCTTAGAAACCTGGTTTTACTGTATCTTAGTTTTAAATCCTCCTCTCCTTGTCATCAGTTTTATTTTATTTCTTGTGGGTATTTTTGCTTTTGCTATTGTCTGACATTTTCTTACTTTCTGTAGGTTTCTATGCAACACAGTAGCTTTTGTCTAGTGCTTATCATACAGCAGAGTCAATATTTGTGGGCTTGTAGAGTTTTCTACTTATAAAGGGAGATGATGGCTCTTTCATAAATCAACTTGGTGAATCTGAACTATAGTCCCCAGTTATTCATTCCAACACTAATTTAGGTGCTACAATAAAGGGATTTTGCAGACCAAAGCCCTTAATTAGTTGGCTTTAAATTAATCAAAAGAAGATTATCCTGGGTGGGCCTGACCTAATAAGAGGATTGCTTAGCAAAGCCTTCCCTAGGCTCAGAGCCTTCAATGGTTGCTGAGTCTGTAATTCCTCTTACCCTCTATGAGTCTTGAGGTTCTAGTCTGTTTGCATTTTTCTCTACTTGGTAGCCTGTGGAGTGTAGACCTCCATTGTGTCTGTGGGGTTCCACCCTGCTTGTGATTTTTGCTTCTGACTATATGTGAACAAGAGCTTCAGTCTGAGCTCACTGGTAATGATGTGGTCATTTCTTCTCTTTCTGAGTGTGTTTTCAAAAGACCTCAGGCATGTTTAACTGACTTCATAACTGAGTGAAGCAATTTTTTGTAAAACACAGACCACCCCCCCCACCTTCTGCTTCCCTCTCTGAACTCTGACTAATAAAGTTGGTTTCTGATTCCTTCTCTTGAATCTCTAAGGAATCTCATTAGTTTAGTTTGCAGTAAGTCTTGGCTGAACAATTCCTGACCCTCAAGGTCTAAATTGGATTTTATTTAAAGAATAATTTTAATAAACATATAGACTTTGAATAAACTAGCTCTTTGGGAGTTCACTGTTTCTTTTTTAATCTAAATGTTTGCCATTTAATTTTTTAAACCTTGTCTTCTTTATTTTGTGAGGAGAAAATAGCTCCCAAGTTTTGAACATATTTGTCCCTAATTTTCTCCTCATGTGTCAGAATTCAGTGAACAGAGACTAATCATGAACTAGGAAAGGGCTGCTTTTTGGAATTACAAACATCTCCATCTCAGTCAGTGAAAATGCTCAGGGGTTAAGCCAACTAGCCAGACTTTCTGCCCCCATGCAAGCCAAGGGGGCACCCAGGGAGAGAAAAGTCAGCGCCTCCTGAGAATCGGCCATACTGGGACTGGGAGGAGCCAACCAACAAGACAGCTAGCCAGCCTTTCTGGTAAGCAGCGCAAGGCCTGCTGAGCCGGAGAGGAGGAAACTCAGCGCTTCCCGTTAGCCTACCAGTGCGCGGGCTGAGAATCATCAACTCTCCTTCCCTCCACAAGCAACCAGCTGGTTCAGAGGACAGGCTGAGTTGATAGCAACTGAGGTACAAAGAGCAACTAAATGATTGTATTGTTTGGTTGACTTTGCAGGCCTGGGGCTGGCAGCCTGAGCATCTATAGGGAGGATAACAGTATGCAATATAGCAAATATGGAAGATTTCCTTCTATCTAGTTTTTGAAATTCAATATTTTCCTCACTGTTTTGTTCCAATTAGTTGCCTGGCTTTATTCAATATTCCGTTTTGGTTGGTTTTATTCTGTTTTGGTTTAGTGTGATTTTGCTATATCTGATGGAATGGACAACTGTTGGGAGGATAACAAGATACACTATGGTAGCCATTGTTCTTTTCCTGTTATCCTGCTTTGAAGTTCTGTACCAATTTCAGTGCTTTGTTTTGGTTGGATTTATTCTGTTTTGTTTTGTTGGGTTTTATGATCTGTTAAAAAAAAAAAAGAAATACTCAGGGGTTGAGGTCCTGTCTTATCTGTGGTGCTGAACCTGGAAAGTATTCGTCACACACGTTTATCATTAGAGGGCAATCCACATTTCTCTCCAGAGTCCTAACTTAACCTAAGAGGTGTCAAGAATAAAGGGCATATAATAGGCTTCCCAAATTCAGGTGGAGTGGAAAGTAAGAAATGTAGATTTTTAAGCGGAAGAATAGAGGAGTTATAAATAAGAACAATATCCTTCTAGCTATCTGCTTTCTTTTCTTCCTCTGTCCTCTTCTCTCTTATCCTCTCTTCCTTTTTCCTTTTCTTTTCCTCTATTTTTCATTTTTCTTCCTCTCTCCTTTTTCCTTCCATGAAGCAGTTATGGTAAGGTAAACTATGATAATATGGGTCAGGAAAGACTCCTCGTTGGCAAGCTATCCGAGACTTGGAAGGCCAAGGAAGGTATGGTCAGGGTGGGGGTCAGGGGTTGACATGCGAGGAAAGGAGGCTGGGTGTGGACAGACTGGTCTCGCTCTGATTGGTGTAGGGCTAAAGGCATTTGCTTATCTCTATTTCTACTCATTTCTGTTTTGGAACCTGATGGTAGGGATGCATCCAAGTGGGAGGCATACTTGGGAAGCAGTGGTACCACACTGGTACTTAGATGAAAAGGAGGAAATGTTGGCTGCCACCAAGACTTGTGTCAAAAGGCAAGAAAAAGCATGAACCACAGAGTTGGCTTGACCCAGCTCACCTTCTCCCACAGACGTGTGTGTGTGTGTGTGTGTGTGTGTCTCTGGAGATGACCTGTCCATGGTTCTGAAGGAAGTGGCTAGCCATGGTCATGTTCTTAGATTTAGGAATTTGGATCCTGTTTCTTGATTACCTGACCAATGGAAATGTGCTCGATTCCTGGCCAGCTTCAAAGATTCCTTCTTTTACCTAGCCCTAATCCTATAGCATTTGCTTTATAAAAGCAAAGTAAATAGAGGAATAAGAGATGTAGAAGATTACCTAAACTTCTTTTGTGGACCTATTTAGTTTGGCTTATAGTAAAGAATAATTCTGGGGAACATTATGCTAAACAGTTTTCAAGGGGATTAAGGGGATTATTAAAATATTCTTCCTTAGATATTGCTGGGGTTTGTAATACTTTTAAATTACTGCCAAGAAAACAAAAGGATGTGTGATTAGCTAGTGTTGTATGAAATGCATGGGGCAGGATATTTAATATTAATCTATATTTTACCTCTGGGAACACCAAGTGGGTGAACAGTTGTATTATGCACCCAAAAATTATGGTTTATCATAAAAGGGTCACATGCTCCATTGCCTTGCAAGAGAAATTTTATTTGAATTATAAGGCATTTCTAAACGTTGTGAATGATTAGTGGGAGGTATAGTCTTTTGTAACACAAAGGGCTGTTGACTAGAATTACGGTTCCTATTAACAGGAATGTAAGTGAAATAATTTTATTTAAACAGTGATATCCTAAGGGCAAATGGGTCATAGGGAGTGATTAAATTGAAAAACACAAACCCAGTAATAATCACTATATATGAATTCCCTGTGAATGACCTCACTTTTTTCCCTCAGGACTTTAGCATTCTCAGGCACTTACTATTGTAAGATATACTGGTAACAATAATATGGTGATTTACTATATCATTAGATTTTTCACTATAAAAGTACTCTCAGCATAAGAGACTGCATATTGATATTTTTTTCTAAATTGAAATACTATACAGAGGGCAAAAGGATTAGATGGATGCAGCAAATAATTTGATGGCAGGAAAGATACCATAGCTCAACAACGATGAGCTTCTATGGTAAAAACACAGGTACAGTAATGATAAAAACAATGCTTTGCAAAGTTACGAGGCATACATTTGAATCAGAACAGCTCCTCAAACTGAACATAATGGAAACATTGTGAATGTTTACTTAAAGAAGTTTTTTTGACCTGATAATCCTGAACAATTGACAAAAATGAGAGTTTATGCTTTTGCTCGTAAGCAGGAGATTCTATTTTAGGAAATTATGCATGTTTTCAGAGCCATACAGCTCTCTGAAGATTGCCTGTAGCTAATGTATTTCTGAGGTTTCCTTAACATGGGCCACATTTTTGATACTAAGGTTTGTACTGACGCTGTTTGATATTGTACCTTTCTTGTAGCTGGATGAGAAGGAACACCTCATCCAACAGATTTAGCCGGCAGATCAGTGTGGGTTTCACATGTGTTAATTGTACGCCATGGTCTTGTATGCATTTAAGGGCCAATGTACATGTAGAATAAAGAATAGGAGCAAGGAAAGAGGCAGAAACTAGCACAGAGAACAGTTTATTTGGAGTTGGGCATGCAAATACATGGAAAGACAGACAAAAAACATGAGACAAGTCAGAATTAAGCCACAATGATGGGCAAGAAAGAGTAGACTGCTACATTGTGGGGGGAGGGTGTGATGGTGTAAACAAAAATAAGAAATTTCCACAGGCCCAGAAGAAAGCCTCAAACACATTTTTATAGGTATTTGTGTTTTTATGTGTACATTTACACCCTTGGGCCTTTATGTTTACTGATTTTATTGTTCTACACAGAGTCATATGGTGTTAATTAGGTGACTGTTCTGCTCTACTTAAATGATGCCTCATGTTTTGATGCAAGTTTTACTGGCTGTAGTGGTAGGGTTCTCTTAAGAAACAGTGGCATAAATAAATTGTGCAGGGTAGGCTGGCAGGTTGATGATCCAGGGATGAGTTGATGTGATAGTTTGTATATGAAGTTAGTATACTGTCAGAATTCTCTCTCCTTTGAGGGATGTCAGTCTTTCCCTCAGAACCTTCAGCTAATTAGATGAGGCCCATCTACATTATGAGAATAATATACTTTATTTTTTGTACAAATTTTAATGTTAATCGTATCTAAATATATCTTCATAATAGTATGCAGACATGTTTGACTGAGTATCAGGATATAGTGGTCTAACCATTTTGACACATTACATTAGTTGTGCTGGCCTTTGGAAGAAGAAATTAAGAGTGAGAGAGGGGGTGAGGAAAAGTTGTGGTAGAGTGCTAATGGCAAGGAGTAGTGAGGCTGTCTGCTACCCCACCAACTTCCTTCACCCTTGTACTTCCCCTTGTCCTTCACCAGTTGTTTTCAGTCAACCCCATGCAAAAACTTCTGATAAAGTCTCTATAAAGCTTGCTATAGCCACTTTTGCCATCCAGATGTTGTTTTTCATCCTTATCGTTTTCACAGGAGGTGAATTCTATAAATAGAGAAAGATTGCTTAATTTAGATTGTTGAATGAATGCTGCTGACTGTATTCAGGAATTCATGAACTTCTCTTCTCAGCTCTTGTCCTGGATCTTTCCCTTGGATATCCCTACCTCTGCTTCCCTGGTTGAACTGTGGCACCAAATGCATGGCTCCCAGATCTTGTTTTTTAGAATTTATTTTTACCTTTCAAACTTTGGGTCTGAATTTCTAATTGTTTGTTTTATGTCCTAAAAGATCTTTCAAATACAACATACCCAACATGGTATTAATTTCTTCTTGTAATCTTGGTTTTCCTCCCCCTTGCTGTGTGTCTTTAGTTTTATGAGTCTATGGTTATTTTTATTAGCCCAACTAGAATTTTTATTATAATCTTCCTTATTTCCTTCTTTGAAATACTCATAAAATCATATTCAGTTTGTTTCTTCAAGATTTCCTGCCCCATTCTCTTTGTCATTCCCCAGAACATTGCTCTAGTTCAGAACCTTATTAACTCTACGTTGTTATTTGAATTATATCCCAAAACACCCATGACCATGTCATTCCCCACTTGAAGTGCCCAGAAGAGATACAAAGGACAGAATGTGACCCTGGCCTCCTGAATCTCAGTAAGGTCCAAAAGAGCCCGGTCTCTCAGGGTGAGTGAGACATGAGTTACATTTGATGATATTCTACAAAATGTACTACTGAAAACTTCTTTTAAAAATTCAATATATTCTGGAGATGGAGGTGCTTTTGACTTGCTTCAGTCATGACCTAATTGGCTTGGTGAGAATTATTAATATGCTGGAAGGAATTCTTTCACATCCCTTCCTTCCCATAATGAATTTTTTAAGGGCAACATTAAAAATCAAGGTCAGCACACAAAGGCATAATTTGCCTTGTGGTACCAGATACAAATTTTAAGTCAATCTTATTCTGAGTTAAATTTTTTTTTCATGTAAAATCTATCTACAGTAAAATTCATTTTAAAAAAATCACAGCACATATGATACAAAGAGGCCTAATGACCTTTTCCCCCCTTAGCAGTTACCAATAGATGACCATACTTATCAGCAAAACTGGGATTCCTAAACCATCAAAGAGCTATCGTCTGTCTTTACAATATGTGATGCCTTGTCTTTGTCTATTGTCTTTATCGTCACCTTAGATCCCTTTTCTTTACTGACATTTTCTCCCTTCTCAGATTATTTGTCTTATAAGATGTTGTGTTAGTGAATTAAAGGATTGATTTACAGTAGTTAGGACTTTTGCTTTAAACAATTTTATCATATCCTAATTTTAAGGATATTGTACACATATACACAGTATATTTTAGCTTCTCAGTCAGACACCTAATCCTCAAACTGACATTCCAAAGTTAATTTTTTCTTTTGTAATGGAAATGATTTGACTTTGGTAAGGGCCCCCCCTTTTTTTTTTAATAATCAAAATTAGAAATTTAAGAGTAGGAATGAAAACAGTTTAGAAAAAGAAAGGGGTTGAAGAGTTCTGAGCAGAGTAAGGTTAATTTCTTGCTATAGGATTTGATTTCAGTTATGTGAAGCACAGAGAAACAGGCATGTCTCTGCTGTTATCTGTAAGCAAGTGGGCATCTCTATATGAAATGGACAGCAGGCTGCACCTCTGCCCTTACTTAGGTAAAATCGCACTTGCTTACTGTGCGCAACGTGGATGCAGATCTCATGGAGTCGCTCGATGTTTCCAGGGAGCACACCTCTGCAGCAGAATTACAGATTTACCTCGCTTCGAGCATGTCACGTATCAAAATCTGACTTTACAAAACAGCGAATTAAGAGTTGATTTTTGCTATATAAAAAAGATTCACTGCAGACTTATTTAAAATGCAAACTCCTCTAGAATATTCCAAATGTACTAGATTTACATAATTGCAGCTACTTGAAACTTTTAGGATTGCCTTGTGTAAAGTGGTAACAGTCTCTAGATGTACATATGAACTTGGCATGAACTTGTTTCTTTCTGTATGATAAAGACCTAAATGAAGGGCACCTACTCATGATTCTGTAGTCTCTATTTGACCAACAGTTTAAGTCAAACTTCAGTTTTTGCGGATAGAATTTCTGTTGTCACGATAGACCAAAATTGTATTATTTACTGTTGGTCTGAAGCTCTCCCTTAAATCTTATTTAATAGAAAGAGGCAGCATCAGATGCTCTCTTCCCTTTGTTCATTTTATACTAAAGATGCCCCCAAAGGAGATGAAGTGGGAGAAAAAAATCTAAAAATCTCTAATAGCTGTATGAAGTAATATGTTTGACAGCTTCACTTATTTCAAAAATTCTTAAATGCTGTATGCTGCATTTTGAAACTCAAGACTGTATAAATGTTTTTATTACCTTTCTTCCTTAGACCTTTAGCTCATCAAACAATTTTTATATTTTACTTTTGAAATAACATTTCCTTGTACTTTTAATTGTAGTATATTTGGGAAACATGAATTCAAAAAACAGAAACCTGCAATTCTGCCATTTAAAGGTAAACATTTTGTATACATAATTATAATCATTTATGTAAAACATGCACAAAATTAAATTGTATCTGTCAGCTATTATCAAAACAATGCTGCATAACAAACTCTTCTACTCTCTGAGCCATGGTGCTGCCCACCTCCTCGAATGTCTATAGAGGTACAGATGCAGGAGGAGCTGGGTTTTTCAGCGTAGGTAGCAGACTGCAGTTTCATGATGGTTGTAGAGATTTCTCACTTTTAGTTTTCTTTTTAGTGAGTAGGTTATAGGCTTATATAAAAATATTGTTATCTGTGTTCTAATTAGTTGGCTTACACTGTTTTATCATTTAATCCTTTCTGCCTGCTTTCCTCAAATTGATTTTGTTCTTTTATGATGGCTTTAGACTTTACTGCCTATTCTGACACCCAGAGAAAGCATAATTGTTATGTATTTTTTCCAAGTGCATCTGTTTTTTTTGAATCTTGGAAAGAAAAAGAACATTTATATCGTTAGGAAAAGTAGAGTATCCTATGCAGTAAAATTCAGAACTTACAAGTATGTTAATGATCAAAGAGAGCCTTAAAAGGGTGTAGGAGAGAAATGAAGAGTGGAAAGGGGTTTCTGGGTTGTGTCATCTCCAGAAATATTTCCTTATTCTTCTCACTCTGTGGCTTGTTTTGTTCATGGATCTACTTTTCACTCCCAGGGTGAAAGGATCTGGCTTCAGTGGGGTGTTGCATGTGATGGGATGGGTGGAGATGGTCTCTCCAGCTCCATTTGTGGCTTCAGACACCTCCACAGCAGCACCTTGCACAGGGAAATTCATGTCTTGCCTCGCCGAGCTTGCTCCTGCCTCCTGAGATAAAAAAGCATATTCTACTGTCCTCTGATTAGCCCTTTCCAGAATCCTGCTCCAGCTTAGTCAAACTTCATTTGCTTGCATAAGAAATCTGAGGGTGCTTTTCCTCTGTCAGTGACTACCTTTGTTTCAAAGTCCATTTCATTAGGTTAAGCTTTGGATTTTGGAGACAAAGTGTGACAAGGAGCATGTGTATATCTGTCCCCACAGAACAGACTTAAACTTAGAGGTTCATCTCTCAAGCTTGTTACTGACTTTCCTTGAAGTACTCTTGCTGGAAAGCAGAGCAGAGCAACTATGTTATGTGTTTCCCTGTTTCAGTGGAGCAAAAGCAGACCATACAATATCAGTGTGCATCTCAGTATAAAAGTCATATTTCATTTCTCCAATTTTTGCGAAAAAGGTTTAATGAATGGGATTGGATGATTTCTTGTCTCCCTGAGAGTGACTATCTTGAGGAAGAAGGAAAACTACCAGGCCTGTATATGATATTTATTTTAATTTAGATCCTTGAACAAATAAAAAATCTCAGGGGACTAATTAAGGTGGGGTTTAAAGAAATGGAATACATGTGGGAAGGAAGGAAATAGACACCGAGGGCCTCCTGAATGCTAACCTGTATCTTAGTCATTTCAAAAATGCTCACAGGATATCTCAGTCTTCACAGCAATGAACAGGTATGCAGGCTGGTGGCTTTAATGGCCTAATTCTTCACTCTTTGCTGTGCAACTGTGTTGACTCTGTATTAGGCCACATGATTGTTTCGGCTAATTCAAAACAAGCAAATGTGCTGAGAGCTGGAAAAAAGTCTTGTGTGTCTGAGGTTGTTTTCACTTAGCACTTTTATTATGTCAAGAATGAGCCCAGGATAGCCAGCTGGAGAATGGGAGACTCATGAAGCAGGACAAGATTATCCCAGTTGTATAAGCCAAGGTCATCCTAGCTCGGCCAACAGAAAGCCACACCCTATGAGAGAGCCAAACCCCAGACATGAAGAACCATCCACCTATAGGCACAGGAGGGTGCACAGCTACGCCTTACACCCTTGCACCCAGCCTCAATCAGCTGAACTTCATTTATTTAGCTGACTCATGAGCTAAGTAAATGGTAGCTGTTGTCTGCCATTGAGGTTTTGTAGTTATTTGTTGCACAGCATTATTGGTGTAAGAGATAACCAATACCGTAAGATTAGCATTATTAATAGTCTTATTATAGATGAAGATCATGGGGCTTAGAAAGGTTAATTATTGTACCTAAGGCCCATCAATAAGTGACTGCCAGAATTTGACCAAGATCTTCTGATGCCCTGAGTTATGTTATGGGTGGATAAAGGCCAGCAAAAGTGATGTCATAAATTAATAATCTTTAAAATAGTAAGCCTAGGTTTCCCCTAGCCCCAAAGTTGATCCTTTAAAAGTGAAGCCAAATATAAAAAGAAATCTAAAAGTAGACCAGCTTAGAGGAAAGAAAAGCTATTAAGCAACTTGATATATTTCTTGCATTTATTAAATTTGCTTTTCCTTTTATATATTTTAAACTGAAATTTCTCTTTTCTGAAAAACTTAGCCCATTCTATTCATATGGTATATGTCATGTAGACCATGTAGAAACATAAAAGGAACTCTTATGTTTTTTAGGCAAAGAAAATAAGATATTATGTAGTTTTCTCTGCTGGCATAAATGAACAGATTAAACATAAGTAGGAGATTCAGCATATCTCTATTTCCCCGGTGCAAAAATAGTGCTTTGACCACTTTTTTATGTTTTAGTACATTTTTGTCAACAATCTTTTATTATATATAAAAAACCCGTCTCTAGTCCTTACAGAAGTTTTAAAATCATTTCACAGTTGAGTGGAACCCTAAACAGAGCTATCTTAGTGTAATGAAGCAGAAAACGATTGCTTCTTAACAAGACTGGTATATGGTGACAAACAGCTCATAAAAATCCCATCTGCCACAAAATGCCTCTATTTTAGTTGCCTTAGAATTTAAATAGTATATTTCCTACTTCTTTCCAGAAACAACAGAGCAAATATAAAACCTTCACCACCATCAAATTGTCCTCTGACAAGAAAAGCACTTGGCTCCTAATGTATTGATGTGGCACAATCACAGGACCACCCGTGTCTGGTGATGCCTCTTGGTCTGTGCAGAGATTTTAGACCACCCCTCTCAACCTTGTCTATGGACTCCAGGAGGGTCATACAATAATGCAAGACTATTTCTGACGTTTTAACATCAAAGACTGGCCTGTGTACAAATCAGCTTTAGATTTTTCTTTAGTAAGAACAAAGGACAACTTGAGAGCTAGTAGGAATGAAGAAATGGGAGCATCTGCAATCAATGACCTTATGAAAAATTGACACGCATATTGTGGGGGCTTTGCTGTTGAGTTCTACTTATAGTTTTATATAATTATATGTGCATATATTTGTTTGATTTGGGTGGTGTTTTAAAAGTTTTTCTATGCCCTATTAATTTCACATATTTATTTTAGTCAAATAGCCTTCACTTTTTGAAATGTTTAAGCTCAAATGACTTGAATAAAATACAGAATAAAAATTGTAATGATTTTGTCTAAAATCATGCCATTCACCTTTGTACAGAAAATACATGTATCAGACCTTTCAACAACTTCAAAATGCCAACTATGAACAGGTCATCTTGTATGAGTTTTAAAACAGATGCATATTACTTTGTGAAAGAAGTCCTACAGTTAGTATATAAAATGCAGCATTTATGGCTTATTTTCTTTTAGAAGAAGCTAGGAAATTTTCTTGGAAAGGGACAATAAAAGCTGACATTTAAATACATTTAACTTTCACGTAACATGTTATACAATTTTCTGGTCTTCTGGAGATACTACTGGCTTTCCTAAATTGTCTGTGACTCGGTTCCATCTTTTTCCATGTCAGGTAGAACTTTCTTTCCAAGGATATAGCATGCTTGCTTTTCATCATGACTCTAATAGTCACAGAATGATTACTACATGCTCACTCTTGAATTATCTAACTTGCTCTTAAATTAAGACTCTAAAATAGTACTTTTACATCCCTATACAGTAGGGGCACGTAGGCTCAGAGAATGGGAGAGCACACTGAGGTCATGCAGCTGATTCAAGAGCTCTTTTCATTATGTTGTTTTGCTTCATGCAGTAGGCAAAAGGACCCATGCAGAAGATAGAGCCCTGAATTAGGAGTCAGGAAGCCTTGGGTTTTGTCTTTTCATCAATACCCTGAGTAAGTCTGGTATTGTTGCTTCACACTGATGAGATGTTTGGACCAAATGCTGCTAAGGCTACAACCAGTTCATAGAATTGTGATCTGAATGTACATTATTATTCAAAAGCAGATATACTGAAGTGAAGGAACTCATTAATGTGTGTGAGATATATCAATTAAAACGTTCCAGTTCTTTGCCTGGTTAAAATGCTTTAAATATTACTCTAATATTTGAAAGTTCAAATAATTTTTGTGTTCATTCTTCTGTTGATGGACATTTAGTTTTTTTTTCTGGTTTTTGGCTAATCCGAATAAAGATTTGAAGAACGTTGCCGTGGAAAAATTTTCAGAACATGTGCATGTATTTCTCTTAGGTTTATAAATGGATATATTCATTCAATAAATATTTTCTGAGCAACTCTTATCTGTCAGGCACTATTTTTAGCATTAGCAATAACATGGTGAATAAGCAAAGAAGATATCAACTCTCAAGAAGATAGCAATCCAACCAGAGGAGACAGGTGCTATGCAAGTTTTATGAAGGAATAACAAATGGGTGAGGAGGTAATGAGGGCGTGCTGATGGTTGATGTTTAGCACAGACAAGGGCTTTCTGAGGTAACATTGAACTGAGATCCTAACACAATGAGGAACTGGCCCAAAGATACTTAATTTTTCAAGAGCCACCATGTACTCACCAAAATGTGTTTACTCCATATATTGTTTCTTATTTTATTTGGAAAAATAAGTAGGAGCTGGATCTTGGTCAACAGACAAAATACCCATTAAATATTATTTCTTCTGCTCTGAGAAATTTTTGTTGGCATTGCAGATTTTAAGACTGTGTTGGAGAAAAGAATGGGTAGCTTCTAGCTTTTGTAATTTCTAATGATGCAACAATAGAGGGTGTACCATGTTCTGTGTCTCTTAGTGTCTTCTAACCTCAGACTTCACTCCAGTTCTCTAAAATGAAACGTATCCTAGGCCAAGGCTATGTAAAAACTGAGGCCTAAGTAAACACCCACCCTTGTCATGAGCAAGAACACAGGCTGTTGAGGAAGTATGGGGACAGAAAATAGTGTTTTCATCCTCTGGTTCATGGACCATCTGTTATATACCTTCCTAGATTTCTTTCTGGTCTCTTTATAGCCTCAACTCTTCCTTTGCTTTTGACCTCCCCTTTGGTACATGAAAGCATATTGTTCAAATTCCTTTTGTAATGAACTAAGACCGTACAGTATTAAAGACACTATAAGAAATGAGGGAAATCAAATTTTCTTTACAATTCTATTCTCTCTGTTGGCTGCCATTCTAATCTGTGTCTATGTTCCATTTGCCATTTGAAATGACAGGTAAGTGTAGGAATACTGACTTTTTCAGATGATATAATTCTTTATCTTTATGGGTTCCTTTGGTGGCATAATGATAAAGACAACCATAGCTCATGTTCCACAGCTTAAACCTAATGTGTTAAATGGGAAAGAAGCATAACATCACATAACATCTTTTGTTGGTCTCTCATATTACTAATTGTTTTATTATACTGTAATATGCTTATGCTATATTCCTTCCAAAGCTACACAAGTGAGGCATAAAATACTCAAGGGGGTAAATAAGGGTAATTTTGTAGGACCATGGTTATATAATGTGCTGTGTATGGTTATGATTTTCTTGCAGTCTATAAATGGCTAGGGTTTCCCATGTGTGGCAGTAGAGATATAAACCGACAGCATGTGTTTCAGGTGTGAGAGAAAAGATGAAAAGCAAATCATATTGAGTTAATAAAATAATTTTCTGCTGTTGATACTTCTCTCCCAGGGAAGCAACAGTCCTCAATGCATATAAACATTGTGACATGCAGGAATAAAGTGTACAGTGCTGGCCACGTTTTTACTTTCGTGAGTCCTAGGGATCTCAGGCCCACTGGCTATGACTTCTGTTGGTAACTCACTTTTCTTTTACGGTGAACTTAGGTGAAGTAGCTACAATCTCAGAGGTAGATGATGGTAAAACCATTAGAAAAACGTTTTCAAAGGTTTCCTTTCGGTTTTGTGATTAGGCAGTGGTTATTATAATAAAAAATTCAGCCTTTCTGGATATACATAATAGTTTTAGGATGTTTGGAGCAAATTAAACAAACAAGAGGTAATGAGATTCTACTTTCTTCTCTTTTCTCTTGGTGTTCTGGATTAGGACTTTTTGTATCTTCTCCTGTTACTTACAGTAGGATACACTATAGACGTTTTTTCCCCTCATGGTTCCTCCCTTCTCTTCAGAGTTAGGGACAAATTAACTGTAAGGTCAGAATTTAACTGTGGATGGCTCTTATAAGGATGGATATCAAGAAATGAGTGTCCGTTTTCCAAAGGAACTGCAGGTTGTGGGTACACTCCATCATAAATAGACACAAAATCTAAATAATCTAAATAAATAAAAACAGCTGGTAAATTTCACATGGTATTTATTTTAAATTAGGCAAAGTGGTAAAACTGATAAACATGTTTACTTTTTTTTTCATTTTCTTTCTCTACATGTTGCGAATCATCCATGGATGAAGATATGGTATAGTATACGTGAGATTATTTAAGATTCAAGGAATGATCACAAGAGTTTGCATGATGGAAATTTGTACTGGCCATGATTGCTTGAATACAAGCAACAGAAACTAACTCTAGGTTAGAAAAGAATTTGTTGGAAGGATATGTAAAAATTGGAATTCCAAAAACTTTGGTGCAGAGCAGGGAAAAGACCAAGGGTGCTCCACAGAGCAGGAACTCTTCCTTGGGCTCATCAGAGTGCTGCTGGCTAGAATGAATGGGGGGAGGAACTATAAACAGAGAATGAAAAAACACTCTATTGCTGCATTTTTTTCACCAAACTGTGGTGTAAATAGCTCACATGGACACTGGGCATAAAATGGTTTTCTGCAATCAGAAATGATATTGAATTTTAACATGTAAGAGGTTTCATGGCATTGACTTTTTGTTCATTGGGGGAATCAGTATTAGCTGACATCGATTTTTAATATTTTCTCTTTATCAAGGAATAGACAAGAACACAGTGGTAATTGAGAAAGAGGACCCCTACACGGTAGAACCACAGCCCCACAAACATGAGGAGTAAGTATATGTGTCAGGTTTGTCTTGTTGAACATGTGGGAAGGAGGAAAACCTCATTGGTAATATTATTGATAAGTATTGCAAGGTTACAAGCGCAGAGATAGTGACTGTTAACATTAGGCAGGTGGTACCAAGTTCCAGATGCTATGCTGTGAATGTCTCAGAGCAGGCTGCCAAATGACAGGAGCTCAGCAAAACCTGAGCAAAAATGAAAGAGGAAAAAGCCAGAACCTTTATTACACCATGGAGATATTTCATCTTATGTAGTTGGATAGGACTTTCTATGGATTAAAAATAAACATTACTTATACTAGCACCTCTTTATATACTATTTATAACTATTGCATTTAGTTTTGCACTGATTAACTGTGTAGTAAACAGCTTGAGGTGTTTATTCTAGACTGGTGTTTCAGTTGTTCTCAAGTTAGCTTTCTGGTATTTTCAGACAATTCCTAGAGAATCAGAGGAGAGTTTGGCAGGCCTCCAAATGGAGCCAGAAGGCTCTGCACTATGACTTAACAGGGGAAGAGAAACTAAGCAGCTGCAACTTCAAGCGGAATGACTTTGAGGATGACAAAGATGTAATGTAGAAAGAGGAAGGTTAGTGGAGCCTCTGTGACTTTGACACCACTGAATACAGAGCTCAGTTTTGTCATTTATTATGTAGCTTTGTGACTTTGGGCAAGTCATTTTATCCCACTAAACCATAATGACCTCAACTGAGAAATAGATATGATGGGATAATCCCTATCCTGTGGAGCACTGGGAGATCAGACATGTAAGCAATTAACACAGTGTGTAAATTAAGAGCTCAATATGTGTTAATTTAGTTGTAATACAAAACCTAGACCTTAGTCATTTATAGTATAATGGGAAAATAAATGTTGAGTAAAAGCTTTGACTTTAGAACTTGGGGCTGCTTAGATTATTGGTAATGCATGCCACGTACATAATAAAGCCATTATACGGACACTTATATGGACTCTGGTAAGTACTTTGTAAGCTCAATGCCTGACCTGTGTGATTGATCTACACAAATTCCAATACCATCTTAGGATG
>RJWT010004235.1:0-33975 GCA_004365215.1 Cuniculus paca | reverse complement strand
CCCACTAAGTGCCTGGCTGATTCAGAGAAACACAGGCTGCGATGATAGCTTGTGGTGTTTAGTGTTTCACTGACTTTGCAGGTCTAGGATAAGGGTACACAATGTGGCATCTATTGGGGATCTCCTTCTGAAGGTGGTAGCCATTATTAATTCCCTATTATCTTGTTTTGAAGTTCTGTATCATTTTCATTATTTTGTTGGGTTGGGTTTTATTCTGTTTTGTTATCTATTTGTTATCTTATCTATTTTTGCTTTCAATCTGTTGCAAAATTACCATAATGTAGCTACTGGAAAATTGTACTGTATACCTGTAAGAGAACAAGGATTTTAAGTGGAAAATAACACACTGTTGTCATAAAAATAATTTTGATTCTATAAACTTTGAAATAACTTCTTGGACATCCAGAGGTCCTCAGGTTATACTTTGAGAGCCACTACTAATCTTCATAAGAAACCATCTTGGACATGATGTTCCCTCTGCCTAGAGATCAATTCTCTCTTTTGAACTTGAACTCCTGCCTGTCCTTCAAGAGCCAGTTAAAATGTCTGTACCTCTGGGATGGTCTCCTCACTCCTCTCTCTTCTTGGGTGGTGTGCCCTGTGGTGCTCCTGTTATGCTTTTCATAAACATTATTCCTGAACTTACAGGCCAATGTTCCATGTTCTCTTACTTGTTAGGCTGCACCACTAGGCTGAACTGCATATCTTATCTTTTTAAAAAATCATGTTCTCCTTTAGTAAACTCTTGGTTCCGAGAACCCCTTTGCTTTCTGAAAATTACTATTAGTCTCAATTTTTTATTCAAGTTTTACTTTCTGTTGTTTGTGTTACAAAATGATGTGTTTTCAAATTTAAAATAAAACATGATAGTATAGTATTAAATATGCATTTCTCAAGTACAGTGTTTCTCCTTCCATCCCACTCACAATCTTTTCCTCACCTTCCTACTCCCACAGCTCTTTCCTAAGCTCCAAACAACCTAGGAAACTGTCTTTTATTCTTATTTCCAGCACTGTGCCCCTGCACTCATGTTTTCATCTATGCACAGCTATTTCTTCTTCCAAGAGTCCCAAATGTGTAATGCCAAAGAGTGACTGGCAGCTAACAGTCTTTTCAGTCCTGTGTACAGTACCTGGCCCAGAGGAGGATGCTTAATCATTTGTAAATAAATGAATATTGCTTGCATCACTCTACTTAAGACCAACTTCCAATCACCAATACTCATGGAAAGAATTCTCTTGTAGGCTATGAAGTACTGTGGCCCGACCACACTATAGAAGAAACAGAAATGTTACTCTGCTCTCCACCAGTAAGATCCCCCTGTTGGTGAACCAGGCTGAACATTATTATCCTCTAATGCTACAGAGGAGAGATTTTTTTTCTGTCACATGTTTTTCCTTATAAGCACATAATTCCTGAGGACATACTTAGCCTAATCAGAAATAGGGGCTAAAGTGTAACAAACAGAAGGCAACCCCAGGAGGAGAATCACAATGTTTTAATCAGCCCATGAGAGCTGATTCAGACACACCCTGCTTTGTTTAACAATGGCGGTCTTATCCGAACAACACATTTTCTCTATTCCTTCACACTGATGGGTAATTTGTGCACAGCTTGGAGAACAGTATTTATTATGGTAACTGACTTTAGACAGAATGGAAGCAATAAAGGAAAATAGTTAGACTCCAGTACGATGGAGCCCTTTTAGATTTGGAACAAAAGAACAAGATGAAAAAACAAGCATATGAGACCTAAAACCAGGCCAACCAATTGGTCACCTTGTCGTTCTCCTTCTACAAAAACAAAAAACAAAAAACGATGCCTCCCCAGCATTAGAAAATTAGAATCGTATCTGATACAGAATTGGTTTGAGGAAAGGATATTACTCTTTGTGTCATTTAATTTAATATGTGCTATTTCTTTCCTCTACTAGTATTGCAAAGCTGTACCCCCTGGAGAGTGACACCAGATTCTGAAGTTTATTTCCTATGTTGCTCCCATACTCAATTCTAGTCCAAATGGACCTAACTTGCGGCATATAAATTTAATGAACATAGGCATTCCATACATGGCATATGTTTTCTGTCATTCATGCCTGTCTGTACAGCATATGTCCTATATAACAAATATATGTATCCCAAAATGTTGAATGAATTAGATGTGGGGTAAAAAGCAGCAGAGGAAAAAGATTTAAGTGCCTACATGTACCAGGATCTCTACAAGATACTTCACACATCAGCTAAAAGCTATGTATCTCTCTCCCTTCTCACCTGAGACTTTTCACTGAACAGGTTAGTGTTGCTACAGATGGAACCATGCCCCAGGAATCGCCCAGGCCAAAGGGATAGAAAGGGGAGGAGAACAATGTCCCAGGAGAGAACCTATTTAACTTTGCCCAGCAGTAGTAAGAACTCTCCTCTCCTTTATTTCATTCATTCTTGAAAAGTACACCAGTGGTGTACGTCATTTCTACCAGTGGTAGTTCGTCATTTCATTCATTCATTCAGTCCCACTTATTGAGTGCCCACTCTAGGCACTGTGCAGTCACTATGCTAGGTTCTCGGAAAGAAGACTATTTTTGGGGCTCAAGAAATACAGCCTCCTTGGAAGGCAGACAGAAATGTAAACAACAGAAACAAAATCATCTGTGGAGTAAGCACAACAGCTGGAGCAGGTATAAGACATCAGAGAGGAATAGAGGAGGGAGCAAGCCCTTTGCCTGGGGGAACTAAGGAAGCTTCTTGGAACCTCATGTCCCTATTACAGCTGCAGTTCCATAAAATGAAGTCTCAGGAGAACCCCATAGCAACCCCAGGACCACTCCCCCACCAACATAACCTTCCTAGGGCAATCATATTCCTTCAAGATTTAAGCTGAAAATTTTCAGAGAGAATTGTACAGTTAACCAGAAATGTCTTCCTTCTTCTCTTTCCTATGTCAATTCATCCTTCCAACTGCAGCTGTCATTTCCTTTTTAAAAACCCTGGCCTGACTTCACCAGCTAAGCAAAATTCTGTTACCAAATTCCCGGCACCGTATCATATTTGCAAGGTTGCTTTTTGTTTGTGTGTACAGCTTTTGTTGGGTACCTAATTCCCTTTACACCATTAACTATATAAGGGCAATGGCAATCTTTTCCCTTGTCACTAGAGTTCCAGCATCAAGCACAGTATGTTCTCAGTGAAGAAGTTTTCATGAGGTGAAATAGGGAAAAGCCAAGTGGGCCATCATTCGTGGTGCTCTAAATAGCCTGGGGCCAGCAAGAAATCCCTGGGAAAAGCTCTTTGAAGTGATTAGAAGTGCACATAAATGAAGATGAGGGGGGGTCCCAAAAAACCTCTGGCCCAAGACTAAATAATGTCATAAGTTAGCTGGAATATGAAATTCCTTTTGAAAATAATGATATATACTTGTATATAATAGCAGAATTTGGATATAAGAGAATGTAGGCCCTCAAGATTTCTCATTCTTCCTATAATGCTAATAGTACAAGTTGAAAATGAAAGTGACCAACATGTGAAAGACAAGTTCCTTAAAAATAATCTCTAGAGTCCATACACATAAGTGAAATAAATCAGACTCATGTGCAAACATCGTATTGTCTCCCTGGTGTGAGAAACTGAAAGAGTAAGTTCCATAATGTATAATAGGTACTGTGAATAGGAAAAAATTGTTCAAAAGGACAAAGTAAGTAAAATGGGTGAAAGGGAAAGGACAGTAGGGAAAAGGGAAAAAACACAAGTCAGTTATACTATTAGTGTCTCTTAGTTCTTTAAAAAGGAAGGTTCATGGTAATATCCTTTGGAGTGATTTTTATGCCCATGTCTTGTACCCTGAGCAACTACCTTAAAGATAACAGCATGTAACGTATTAACTATTTCTATTTTCCTATTATTTTGTTATGAAATTTTGTTTTACCTTTTTTCCCATAAAATAAAATAATAATAATAATCTCTAAAAGTTCTGGGCTATTAAAACAATTCCTATTTTTTAAAAACAAGTAGTTTCTAAAGGCAAACCCTGACAAACATCTTGCTGCAATAAAGAAAGACAGTAAGTAATTCAAAACTTAAACCCAATTAACTAACACAAATGTTAGCAGTCAGATATGTTCTTATAAATTGAAAATTATAAACTATGTACACAATTGTACCATAGTACTTGAATTCAAATCAAGGTGTTGAAACTATGCAAGGAACCATGTTGTATTTAGGAAACAGGCTTCAAAACTGGCAACTTGATGGTTTGAGTTATTTTCTTTCTTTCTTTCTTTCTTTCTTTCTTTCTTTCTTTCTTTCTTTCTCTCTTTCTCTCTTTCTCTCTTTCTCTCTTTCTCTCTTTCTCTCTTTCTCTCTTTCTCTCTTTCTCTCTTTCTCTCTTTCTTTCTTTTTTTTAGGCAAGGTCTTGCTGTATAGCCCAGGCTGACCTTGAACTCATGGCAATCCTCCTGCTTCAGCCTCCCAAGTGTTGGAATTACTAGCTTGTGCCACCATGCTTCACTTGAGTGAATTTCTTTTTTTTTTCCATTTTTTTATTTTTTATTTTAAACAGAATAGAATAGGACAAAACAAAACAAAACAAAATATAGTCAAACACAACTTGAGTAAGTTTCTTAACCTGTAATTACCTCACTTTTTAATACGGACCACAAAAATTTATACTACCTACAAAGTTATAAAGATTTACTGGGACAGATGGATGTGATCAAAGTACATTATTTATTTGCACATATGGAAATATCACAAAGAAATCCATGATACTGTTCAATTAACATATGCTAACATTATAATTTTTAAAAGGTCACATGATTCATGTATGTGAAGTTTGACTGTACTTTCCATATGAGGGTTCAATAAATGATAATTATTGTCAAATAAATCTCCTTTACATTTAAAAATTTTTCTCAAAATTTGTTTCTGGATCAGGTTTGTTATTCAAGTTCATTGAGTGTTTTTTTTTTCTCACCCATAAGAAGAATACTTAAATATACTTTTATTTTTCTTAGTCAAAGCTAGTGAAAATGTGCTCTGTAGGCAGAGAGGAGAGAAAACTCTCACCTGCCTCTCCTCCCTAACTCTCTTCCATCTCCCTCTCCTTTTTCCTCTCCCTCATCCCCAGGTTCTTTTCACACAGGAGGAATTATTTCCCCTTCCTCTTTCCTCCCTCTTCTTCTATACACATCTAGGCTTGTGGCTTGAGTTCACCCTAACTGCTTTTTCTCTATCTCTGTGGTAGAGAATTGAGCTTATTCATTATTGAATAAGGGTAGAGTGTAATTTTTTTTAGTATTTTAAACAGACACTAAGTCACATTTAAAAATTAAGAATCCATAAATATTACATACATTTACTTTCGATTTTACTGTTTATAGAGTTCTCAGTATAACGCTCTTGCACATATTTTCCACTGTCAGTACATCTGCATTGACTTTACTTAAATCAGCACATCCTAGGAGTCTAAGGAAAATAAACAAAGAACTGTTAAATTTAAAATGGGAGAAATATTATGGTACCCCTAATTTTACACAATGAAACATTTAGGAAAATAAGGAAACATGTTTCTAAAGGAAATATTTAGAAAAATAAAATTCCTGAGACAGATCCTGATAGGCAAGAGTGACTTCAGGAAAGAAGAAATAGGCATTTAAGATAAATGTTACCTGTTTTGTAATTTTGATCCTTGTATAAACAGCAAGCAGGTTTAAGCAAGCAGATGAGAAAACAGACTGAGAAGTTTCTCTAGCTACACCTATTGTTAAAACTATTAGATAAAAATATGAAGTATCCGCTTCCTGGAGAAGATTTATTTGATCTTATATCAAAGTAATGAGTTAAAATTTAAAGGACATCATTAATTAAAGACATTAAAATTAAGAAAAAGCAGGCACAACTTATTTTTCCTTTCAATTCTCTTTTTTATTTACTTATTTTCTTTTATTCATACATATTTGAAGTACATGCAACTTACAATCATCTTGGGGAGAGCATACATGTACATAATACAGACTGCTTGTTTCATTTTTTTAATCTCCTTCCCATTTCCCCTGCCTCTGTCCCTCCTCCTCCAAATCTCCTCTCCCCATTTTTATCCTTGTGGCTATTATTAATCTGATCTAATGTTTGTGGCATACAATGTTGACATTCATTTAGGTTATTATGCTTCTGTACATTGTATATCTTTACTTATTTCCCCTTCCCCTCTAGCTCTCTTCTCACCCACGTTTTCTTTGGACCCCTTCCCATTTGCAAGAGCTCTGTCCCCTTGTCTCCTTCTATTTAGCCTTTATTGCGCTCTTTGTATTTTGCTTTATTCAAATGAGAGATACTATTCAGTACTTAAACTTGTGTGTCTGATTTATTTCACTTAACATTGTATTTTCCAGGTACATTCATTTTCCTACGAATGTGTCAAATTTGTCCTTCTTTGTAGCCAAGTATCTTTCCATTATGTATACATACCACGTTTTCTTTATCCAGTCATCTGTTGGTGGTTATACAGGCTGCCTCCAGGAGTTAGTTACCATGAATTGTGCTGCTATAAGCATTGGTATGCATGTATCACTATAGTATGATGTCTTTAGCTCTTTGGAGAAGAAATCTAAAAGAGAGATAGCTGGATCATATGGAATTTCTAAATTTAGTTCTTTGAGAAATTTCCATACTGGTTACCATAATGGTTGTACTAGTTTACATTTCTACCAACAGTGTAGAAGGGTTTCTTTTCACCACAGCCATGCCAGCATTTGTTATTTTTTGATTTCTTGATTGCCATTCTTCTGGTGTAAGATAGAATCTTTAGCATTGTTTTAATTTGCATTTCTCTAAAGGGAAGGAATGTTGAATTTATTTTTATCAGTGGTTTTAGAACAGATGGATTTAAAAGATATATTTATAACAAATATATCAGAACAGGATTACCTAAAATTGAATTTGAAGGCTGACTACAGTACTATTTTTGTTACTTAAAAAATAATAAGTATATATGATTACTAAACTATGGAACCAAAATATAGGACAGTCAAGTATTATAAAAAATAAAAATGAATATGTCAATGATGGGTATGACTTGCAGGGCATTAGCTGATGCACTTTTCTAATTAGGAATCTAAACAGACATAAGATAAACATGAGAATTTTCCTTAGTAAAAATCTCCAACTTCATATTTTTACTCCTGAAAGAAACATATGGTTCAACACTTACAGACTTAGCAGTTAGTGGGAGGTCCGTGAAAACTGTTTGCAGCCACAACCTGGAGCACATTTCTAGGACTTCTCTCAGAACTCATTTGAGACTTCCTCTCTTTCTAATGCTATATACAACAGATCTGGTTCTATTTAATTCACTCATATCGTTATTCTCTATAATTGATTTGAATTATTTCTAAAAGATATCTAAAAATATTTTTATTTTCGCCAAGAGAAACAAATGGCCATATATCAGTTATGCAACTGGTTAAAAAAGGAAAGAAAAGAAAAAATAAATCTTGCCTTCTTACTTTCTATTAATCATCCAATTCCACAAATGGTTCTCAAAAACTATGATTAAGTGTATACATGCTATCTTTCTTGACTGTTCTCATATTTTCAAACCACATTTCTCTCTTTAATGATGCAATCATATCACCTTCTGATCCTGGCATTGCCAGACTTCAATATTATACACATCAGTCTGTAGAGTCTGCTTATAATTCTGGCTGTTCAGACACTAAACACAGATCCTCTCATACACAACAAATAGACAAACACCAGACAAAAAACCCAACCAATAAAACAAAAGAACAAAGCAGTGAGGAGAGAGTATGTAGTTGAAAGGATAGGAAATACCAACAGAATGATCATAGTGCATTCTATATTTCTGGGGAACAACCCTTGGAAATATTAAACAGTCTGTAAAGTTGAGTATATAGTGTTTTATATAACTCAAAATATGATGAATGCATGATAAAGTATTAAAATTGCTCATTGACTTTGATATGAAATACCAATAAAGATCCGAGACTCATACTACTACAATGAGGACAGCAATGACAGTTTAGATTACTAAGATTTGAAATTCCTCAAATCTTACCGAGTATATTTGAAAAAAACTTGAGAATAGTTTTCTTTCTTTTTTTTTTTTTTTTTTTGATACAGGGTTTCACTATGCAGTTCAGGTTGGTTTTGACCTCACTTTGTAGCGTAGGTTGGTGGTCTCAAACTCTTGGGAATCCTCCTGCCTCAGCTTACCAAGTGCTGGGTTTACAGGCATGTTCCACCATGCCCAGCAGTTTCCCCATATATTAAAAGATTAAATGACATTACTAATAATAAGTGGTGAGGCTGAAAGTAACTTTTTTAAATTCTTAATTTAAAAAATTATTTTTGATCATCCATATTAGAGAACTATCCCTTATTTTATTTCTACAAAACATTTATGAAGTCATTGCTATATGTAAAGATTCTTAAGGAATATATAAACAAAATATAGAGAAGATATTATAATGGTATGTCATACAATCAGTTAATAAAGTATAATGTCATGATTCTAGACTTTGTCATTTTAGTGGTATTTATCAGCTGTTAAAAGCTTAAACTTTGAAGAGAAAGATTTGTGCTGCTATTGTTCAGACAATTGAGTACAGATGTCTTGTGCTCTGGGTGAATGAATTGGAGATGACAACATACAATATATGTACCATTGTTGCTCCCCGATTGATGTGTTTTGAAATTTTGTCATAGTTTTTTTTTCTTTTCTTCTTCTTTTTCTTTTATTTTTACCCTTGAAATAAATGGGTTTGGAAAAAGTGAAAATTAGAAAAAAATAAAAGCTTAAACTTGTCATAATTTCTTTTCTCTATTTACTTTCATATCTAATTTTTTGTTTACAATTTAAAAAAATTTTTTTAACAAAAGCCCCCAAATTATACAAGTTTCAGGCCACACAAAGCCTGGATCTTCCTCTGTCCCATGCCTGGCTCAGAACCTGGCACATTAGGTGTTTGTTGGAAGAATCACTCTGCTCTTCTTAACCCAAGGGTAATGACTTAACACTCACTCTAGGGAAGCAGAGGGCTGGGCTGAGGGTTCTTTTGTATATCCAGCCATGAAATCCTGGTGGTACCAACCAGTCAGCCGTGATCCTGAACACAGTTAGTGACAGATGACAGAGGAAGAGAAAATGAAGCTGAAGTCTCTTATTTTACAGTCAAGAAACAATAGTTTGCCTTATGCCTTCATCCTTCGAGTATACTGAAATTAATAAAAACAAACTCTTCCCCTCTCCGAAGAGTATGCAAATTAATTTTCATGTGTTTGGAAATTTATTCTTTTGAGTTATGTTTCTCATTTGAAGAAAATAGTTACTCTTTTTATCCCTTAAACTGCATAATATGAAACATATGTGAGTGGGATTACATCAAATCCCAAAATATCAATGCTTTGAAGTGACTGAAATGTCCCATATAGAGTTCCAGCTAAAATTCTTTAACTTGAATTAACACACATATTGTGACCTAATATTGTTATTTTATTCATGTTCTCACTTGACCATCTTTCCAGCATACAGTAATGTTTAGCCTCCCAATTTCTAGATCACTTCAATTCCATCAACCACTAGAAGTCTAGAAAATTCCCTGAACTTAAGACAAACTCCAAATACATAGTTGGGTTAGCTGTTTCATGATGAAGCTACTTCTGAATCACTAGCACCTAGAACCAGAACCACTCATCGCGGGATAGGGGAGAGTATAGAGTTGCAAGGCAGATAGTTATACAATGGGGGACCTGAAGGACACAGAGGGTCCAAAGCAATATGCTTTGGTGGTTATAGTTAAATGAAGAAACAAGTATGTTAGTGTATAATACATTTATTCATTTATTAGATCTTAGACTCAAAACATGAGACTATTTCCAGAACAAGCCATATAGCATTTATAGTTGCCATAGCCTATGACCCAAAGATGTTAGAAAGGAAACATTCTTTTAAAGACCCTCCAACTTTTGACTGAGACCTGAGTTAGATTAGGACTTTTCCATTAGCAAGTTTTTTACATAATTAAGATCCCCAAAATACCCTCCAAGAAAAATATGATGAGCATATGCATCATGAAGATAAAACAATGATAATCACCAGAGTTCCCTGAACCCCACAAGTTGCTCACCTGTGCATAAAGGATATCCAAACTGCCACTCAAAGCAGATGCCTACTGTTGTGACATTGTCTGCCTTCTCACTTGAAGGTGTATTGTCTCTATGTCTTTGTTTTACAACAAACTCTGCCCGTATTTCTGCAAGATTGCCTGAGTGTCTTGTCTGACATTTTTTTTTCTCGTTTTTTTGCTTTTATGCAGTACTAGGAACTGAAGCCAGGGATGCCCTACCACTGATCTACCTCCTAGCCATTCTTTGTTGACCACTTATTTTGAGATACTGTCTTGCTAAATTGACTTGGTGGGACTCAAACTTGTGATCCTCCTGCTCCTGGCTTTCTCAGTGCTGGAATTATAGGCATGTACCATTGTACCCAGCTTTGTCTGAATTCTTTCATGGAAAACACAAAGGACTGAGGAGAGTGGTGGCCAAGCCTCTTGGCATCAGCACCAAACTTCCCAGTGACAGAACTCTATGCTATCTAAAGGGTGTGGCACTAAACCACTGATTTCATAGTTTCTAAGTTAGAATGGGGTGCCTCAGCAGGAGAAAATATGGAACCCAGAGCAAAGCAGCTTGGAAATTCAATGGTCAGAGTCAGAATTAGGAATGCCCATCCTCAGATAACAGAATATACTACCTACCTAGATGACATTTAGGGACAGATAGTAGAGAATGATAGGGTAAAAAGGACTCTGTTGAGGATATGAAGTCAGATACTAGCAATGGGAAAGAAAGGCAAAAACTAAAGTAGCTATCCTGAGCACAGCAGGTGGACAAGTAGGTGTTGGAATATAAGACAGAAACTTACTATCAGAACTTAATCAGAGCTGAACCAACAACAAAGGTTCTAGCCCCAGTATTGAGTGAGACCTCCTTAGGCAATGTGTCTCTTCTGTTCACAGTCTGAACTGAATGCCAGGTAAGCTGAGCTCATGGTTAAGGCCAAGTGCACTTTGCTGAAGGATAAAAGGGCTGGAGAAACTGGGAACCAAGTATATCTTAAATAATGGGGTAAAAGAAGGTCTTATGTACAAGGCTTTTGAAATAGGTTGTCAAAATTTAATCCACTAAAAAAGATAATTTGAATATTTTATGCCATTTCTATCAAAGAGAAGAGCCTTTAGTAAGGACAAATATTTTTAGTGAGAGAAAGAAATAAGTAGATTTTAAAAACATATATTCCTTAGCTTTCCTTCGAACATATCAAAGTAAGCAAGTGTCAGTTGTAATTCAGGATTATTATACCAGTTGTAATTCAGGATTATTTTTCTTTAAAATTCAGAACAAATTAAGTTAGGACAAAGAAAATCATTTTCTCTTCCTAATCACTGATTTAGCCATTGTTTGACATGAATTCCTTACCTAGGAAACTGCTCTGCACGTGTTTTTCCTCTTTGGTCACTGCCTGATTTGCCAAGGAGATAATATCAATTCCAAACATCACTGAAGTCCACCATTTACCCCCACATGTCATTTTCAGTTACTGGGTCTCAGGTAGAGAATATACCAGAAGATTTAATATATCATATCACTGGGTTTCATTTTTGGTTCCTCACTTAGTACAAAACATACTGTGATCAAAACATACTGTGAATGTTTAAATTTAGAAAAACTGATTACAGTAAAAGACATGGTCATTAATTCCTCTCAATAGACTCCTGTTTGCTTCTTACACACTTACCATATTGATCTTGCCACTATCTGAAGCAGTTCTGGGAGTCATCTTTTGTGAATGTCTAGTTTCATTGTTGTGAGTGCCTAGATGTCCTGAACTGATTCACAATATTGATGGAAATTTCTGTCAAATAAAAACATTACAGTGTGTCATCATCCACTTATTAACCAACTCTGGCACTGTGCAAATTCTGACTCTTTCCCAAAGTCAAAATGACTATGAAAGGTAAAAATTCTGGATTGATTCAAGACATGGAGGCAGCCAGGACAGGGCAACTAAAGACACTCCTAAAAGATGATTTCCAGAACTGCTTCAGAAAGTGGCAAGAACGATAGGATAGGATAAGTGTGCTCAAAATGAGGGGGAGTATTTTGAGGGGGCTTAATGGCAATGTGTCTTTTGCTATTACAAAATTTTTAAAACTTAACCATTCACCATATTTTGTAAACACACATTATATTCCAATTCACTGTAAAATGGAGAATTATGTGGAGGCCTAGTCTACTTGGCTGAGCAGCTGATACATTGCCACTTCTGTATCTTATCTCATAAAAGACTGATTCTTATTTCTTACATTCTCAGCTTTTGTCTAGCTGTCCTCTGAAGATGAATGATAACCCTGAGTCATGAAAATAGCACCCACTTAGTTGAAGCATTGCTTACTGCCTGAATATGTGCCTGGGACAACATTAAGATTATCACTTTCCCACCATTAGATACTGAATAGAACCACTGGGTATTGACCTTAAAAGCCATCACCTGATAAAAGCAGAACACCCCCAGCCTACATTTTTACCTATAATCCTGCTGAGGATCTCCGTAATGTGTTATATGGAAAAAGAAAAAAGAACAAAACCCCCAAAGATTTGGAACCTGATCATGGTGATTAAGCTTGTGTCAAGCTGATGGGGAGATTGTTGTAGCATCCTTCTTCAGATGATGGGGTGGTCACGGAACATGACTTTGGGGTCCATATCTATCTGATCCCTCACCTCTTCCTCTAGGGTATGTATTACTGTCTTGCTCTGCTCCCAGTCACCGTGAACAAAGCAATTTTGTTTCTCCATGACCTTCCATCTTGTTTCTGTCTTGAAGTCAGATAAGAGACCGAATCCCCAAAAACCATGAACCAAATTAAATCTCTCCTCCTTTAAGTTGCAAGTGCCAGGTATTATGTTTCAGTGATGGGAAAACCGACTAACGTACTGATAGATTTAGGGTTGATCTGTCTGTGTCATTTAATTTTAGATAAATGACTGAATGCAGCCTTCCCGTGAAGCAAGCCCTGCTATGCTGATCAGTAAGAGCCTCAGCCAGAAAAGCAACCATGCTTTCCATGAGCCCGCAGGTGCACAGGCTGAAAAACCAGAAGAGCATCCCCCACCAACTCCCACTGACTCAGAGGACTCAGGGTGAGAGGATAGCAACTTCAGGGGATATCAACTGTGCGGGATATCCTTCCGTGCTGTTTTTGAAATCCAATGTTTTGTCCCATTTTACCGTTTTGTTCTTTTTTCTTTTTCTATATAACACATTATGGAGATCCTCTGTAGGACTGAGGGAAGGGAATAGCTTCATGCTTGTATTGTTTGGTTGACTCTGGTGGTCTGGGCATCTATTTGGAGGATGGCAGTCTGCATTGTATCACCTCTGGGGAATATCTTCCTGTCTTGTTTTTGAAATCCAAAGTTTTGTTCCATTTTACTGTTTTGTTTTATCCCTGCATCTGGTAACCTGAGCAACGAATTTGAGATACCAATGTGCAGTATTGTTCTCGCTGTTTTGTTTTGTTCCTATTTATCATTTTGTTTTATTTGATGGTACATTTTGATTGGTTTTACTCTGTTTTGTTTTGTTTGATTTTGCTATGTCTGAGGGTATGGACAATGATTGCGAAGATAGCAAGTTTCATTATGGCAGCAAGTTTCATTATGTTGATTTCCTATTATCCTGTTTTGAGGCTCTGTACCACTTTTACTGTTTTGTTTTGATTGGCTTTATTCTGTTTTGTTTTGGTAGGTTCTATTCTCTTTAAAATGAAATTTTAAAAAATTAATAAAGAAGATAAATGACTGAACTCCAAGCTTATTTCCTCATTGTAAAAATGATGATAGTGATCCTAGTCATATATCAACTGTTAAAATTGTATGAGATAAAAATGTAGTATCTATTATACCATCCGCATATAAAAGCTGCCTAACAATTAGTAATTGCAATTATAATTACTAGCAAATATGAGAAACAAATAAATACTTTCATTCAAGGATCTTTAGTTAGTGCCTGTTCATTGTTAAGAATTGTGCTGAACTCTGTTGCTACAAAGGCAAAAATCATAAGGTCCTTTAGCGGGGGGAAAATGTCAGTAAATTATTATCTTCAATATAGTGTGCTGTGCATAGTCCAATGATATATGTCAGCCTGTGTAATAAAGGTATACATAGGTGAGGCATCTAAACTGGAGGAGATGATCTTGGGAGAGCATCTGAAAGAAATAAACTAATTATTAAGAAATAGAGGGGACAAGAGGATCATTAAAGAGCTTGGTTAATTTGAGAAACTGTGAGTAGTCTGCCAGAGTGGCTGAACTATGGACTGAGAACAGGGCTATAAGTCACAGAAGGAAATGGAAAGGAAGTAGAGGTCTCTCACTGTAATTCTTGTGGCTGGGGATAAGGAGTTTGGGGTCAAAATCCTGTGAGTGGCTGGCAGTAGGTTTAAACAAAAATACATTATGATCAGATTTGTGGCTCTGGCAACTGAGGCAGGTCAGGATAAGTCTAATAATCAAGAAAGTCCAATTGTCTATAACTGGTATAGGAACTCATGCTTAATCAAAACAGCACATGGAATTTCCTTAGAAATGGGTTGATAAAGGAGTAGACTTATGAACATATCTAGGTCAGTGAGACATGCCAGAAAGTTTGCTGGGCTTTCTAGGAAAGTTCGTCCTACCTCTGTACTTCCACTTGTGTAAGCCAATAATTTTCCTATTTAAGCCATTTTGAGTTGGTTTTCATGTTATTTATAGTCAAAAGCATTCTAAGTGTTACAGTTTCTTACTGCCTGTGCTTCCAACCAGAAGTACCAATTGGCTAACTTTCTTAGTTCTAACCACCAGTACTCTTCTCTCTTGTCCTCTATAGTGAAAGCTATAGGCTGCCTATCAATATCTGTTCCTAGATTCTTACATGTAGGCTAGGTTATTTTAACCTGGTGCAGCCATGAAAGAAGCTAGCCTGCAGATAGAGCCAATATGCTGAAAATGACAAAACAAAAAATGGGCCCTTGCTAATGTCGTTTAACTGCTGGAGTGTTTTACTTTCAACCTCCTTTATTATGTAACAAATATTCTCATTATTTAAAACACTTTAAGTTAAGGAATTCTGCTCTTTGTATTTGAAAACAGCCAATCATTAAAGTATTTCTTTCTTTTAATTTTTTTTTATTTTAAAGATAGTAAAACCCAACTAAACAAAGCAGAATAAATCCAGTCAAAACACAGCAGTGAAATTGGTACAGAATATCAAAGCAGTGTAATGGGAAAACAACAATGACTACTATAGTGTATCTTGTTATCTCACAGTAGTTTTCCATTTCATCAGTTATAGCAAAATCAGACCAAAACAAAACAGAATAAAACCAATCAAAATATAATATTAAGTAAAGAAAAAAAATTAATAAGAATAAAACAAAACAGTGAGAACATTATTAGACTTTAAAAACAAGACAGAAAAAAAAACTCCATATTTACCATATTGCATACCGTTATCCTTCCTATACATGCTCAGACTGTCAACCTCATGCCTATAAATTCAACCTAACAATACAATCCTTCAGGTGCTTTTTGTACCTCAATTGTTATTAGCTCAGGTTGACCTCCAAACCAGCTGGTGGCTCATGGGGTGAGAGGGTTTGGTGATTTTCAGTCTGCATGCTGGTAGGCTTACAGGAGACACTGACTTTTTTCTCTTCCTGGGTCCCACACAGTCTGCGCAGCTTATCAGAAAGGCTGGCTAGTTGGATCCTTGATCGGCTCCTTCCAGTCCCAGCATCAGTATTTCTTCAAATAATAATGCTCCAAATTGTGGAACTGGATGAGTGGGGGTGGTAAAGCTGAAGACTACAAGACAGTTAACGCTTGTTCTGTGGTTGAAATATTTCATTGAACTATCACTTCGTGCCTGAGACATACTAGAAAAATGATAGTGAAAATGAGAATGTTGGTGTGTGCTATTACTTCTTATGGTAGAAGCTTAGGCTAGAACCAGAGATGATGTGGGAGGCAGTAAAGACAGAGAAGGACATGGGAGGGAATAAGCTTACTTCCCTAAGTTTCTTCTGTTAAAAATCTACATTGGACAAATAACTGGTTTGTTGTTTATTTGTTTGTTGTTTGGTTTGTCAAAGATAGGATTACAAATGGGACCACTCCACTTAAATCGATTCTTTCCCACTGTACTGAGGAAGAAAACATCAAAATGTGGACCAGGGAAAATTAGTAGATCTCACAGATATCTATGGCTAGAAGACTGACATTGTCAGACCAAAGATTAACTTCAGGTGGACTCTTTGGCATTAACTCTTTGTTTGTGGAATATCCTTGAAGAAAAGACATGGAAAATCATTAAGTTTTTCAGAGAATTGACTAACAAAAAATTCTAAGTCTAGTACTGTTATCCACAATGATGAACAATCTAGTGATAGTTCAATCTCTAAGGCACTGGTATAGACTTCCAAAACACACACTAACAGGAAGTGCTAAACTGTCCAGAACTTTCTCAGATGTGGTCAAACATGAAAATGAATAAGATGTTCCCAGAAGATAGAATTAATGACATGAAGAAAAATGGATCCAGAAAACAGAATCTGAGAGTACCAGATTGCCTAGCTAAGGAAATTATCAATACTAAAATAGGCAGTCTTCTCCTTTCTTTCTAATAGGATGTGATATGCACTATGAGTCAGTGTCTACTGGTGTCATTTCCCTGTCTTATCTTTTCAAAGCCAGTTTTAATAATAGTTATCCAGTCCTTTCTCCACTATCATATTTTGAATAAGGTTTGGGTAGACAACTTTTCTTTAAGCCATGGATTCCTGATTCACAAGGAGCAAACTCTAAAACTAGTGGAAAAATTGTGGCGTAGCTGGTTAAAATTATTGGGTAAGACTTTGGGTTGCTCCCACTGGGAAAGAAACAAATACGTCTCACATATGTATGGACAGTTTTAAGGTCATATGTATGAGAAATATGAAGCTAGACTAACCATTTATGATACTGTTAGATACATACCCCATTTCCATTCCTTTTTTGTTGTAGTTGTTGTTGCTTTGTTTTGTTTTTGTTTTTTGTTTTTGTCTTACTATGTAGTTCAGGCTGAACTTGAACACACTGTGTATCCCAGGCTGGGCTTGAACTTGCAGTGATCCTCCTGCCTCAGCCTCCTAAGTGCTGGGATTGCAGGTGTGCACTACCACACCTGGTCTCTTCTTTCTTACTGAATGACCCCTAATTTTATTCATGTAGCCACCTCCTTCTATGTGTTCATATAAATCAGGAGACATTGATTACTCCCCAAAAACAAATCCTTTACTGACCTAGACAAATCAAGATTTCACATTCTCCTTGCCAATGATTGTATTAGGCATGGGTATGAACAATGAGACACGAGGAAAATTTTGCTGGAAGTCTTCTGGTAAAGGTTTCTGTACTAAAAACAAAACAAAACAAAACAAAGACATACTTTTGTCTGTACACTATACGCTTTCACGTCACGTTGTAATGCATGAGCCTGTTAGTCAGCTGGTGACAATGGGGAGAACTTTATGCTAAGTATAAAGTTGACATGCTAAGGAAGTGATAACAATAGAAAGGAAACAGTCCTTCAGACATTGAAGTAAATAGTCTTGGAGCATCTCTATCTGAGAATTTCTTGTTGTGTGTAATAATAAATATCCTACTGTTACAGAGGGAAGGCAGAGGCAGCTGCTCCATGTGCATTCCAGCAGACAAAGGGAAACACTGCTCGCAGGTAACCAGCTCAGGGGGAAGGCAGCGGCAGGCCCTGCTCCGTGTGCATTCCAGCAGACAAAGGGAAACACTGCTTGCTGGTAACTAGCTCAGAGGAAAGGCAGAGGCAGGCTCTGCTGTTATGCACACTCCAGCAGCCCTCGTGATGCTTCCACCCCAGGTAACCAGAAAGGGCTGGGAAAAACAGAAGCGGGCCCTGCACCAGAGCACCCAGTGGGCACCGTTGGATACCCATGGTGAGCACCGGCCAGGGAAACCAAACAGTCATGCTCCAGAAATATTGTAGCCAACATGGGAAGTGCCTGGAATGCCACTACCCACTTGTTTGGAAGAACCCAGGAAAATGTCAAGACAAAAAAACAAAAGGCAGTCCCTGGACGCCAACCCAAGCAGAGCAAGTCCAGGAGATGAAAACATGGAAGAGATCAGGAGTAACACAGCTGAAGTTTCTGCAATGATGGCAACTGAAGTAAAGAGACAACTCCATGAGGCTATAAAAGAAATTAGAACAGAAATACTATCTCAGGTAAAAGAAGAAATGAAAAACATAATAAAAGAATTGCTAAGCTTCTCTAAAGAAGACATAGATTTTAAAAAATAGAGGAGGAAAGGAAAATGAGGGAAACCATGAATTAACAATATAAGAGAGATTTCAAATGCATGAAACAGATTCAAAGAGATATCCAAGAAATTAAAAACTCCATTGAAAACTGGCAAAATCACTTGAAAGAAACTGAAGATAGACTTTCAGACTTTGAAGACAGGTGTGCAGCTTGTGATTGGGAAAGGAAAGACCTCTTAAAAATAATGAGGAACCAGGAAATAACAATTGAACGACTGCAAGATGATGTGAAGAGAAATAATTTAAGAGTGATAGGTATCAATGAAGAAGCGGGGATCAACACAAAAGACATTAAAATTCTATTTACAGAAGTACTAGCAGAAAACTTCCCAAACATGGGAGAAAGACGTGCTATTCAGATAAGTGAGGCATACAGAACTCCAGCTAGCCATAACCAAAGTAAATCTACACCCAGACATATAATAATCAAGATCCCAGAAATTCAACACAAGAATAGAATATTAAAAGCTGTTAGAGAAAAGAAACAGATCACCTACAAAGGAAAACCCATCAGAATCACAACAGACTTCTCAACACAAACCATCAAGTCAAGAAGAGCTTGGAGTGAAATATTTCATGTCCTGAAAGAAAACAACTTCCAACCCAGACTGATGTACCCTGCAAAACTTTCTTTCAAAATTAATGGAGAAACAAGATAGTTCCACAACAAAGAACAACTGAAGGAATTCATGACTGCCAAACCAACCCTACGAAGAATACTGAAGGACATTTTAGAAGAAGATAAAAAAGACCATGGTTCCAGGAACAGTGGCAGAAGGGGATCACCAAGAGGGACAGACAATATAATGGAGGAGAAAAGTACACAACCAATGGCAGGAAAATAGCATGGCAGAGATGAGCCAGTGGATGTTGGTCATAACCATTAATGTAGATAGCTTCAATTCACCATTAAAAAGAAACACAGGCAGAGTGAATCAGGAGACAAGATCCATCAATATGCTTTACCCAACAAACACATTTAACTCAAAAGGGAATTCATAGATTAAGTCAAAGGAGAGAAAACAATGCTCTATGTGACAGGGAACCAGAAAAAAACAGTCGGGGTAGCTTGCCCATTAGCTGCAGAATTGAAAGGAAAGATATGGCATTTCTATACAATGGAGAGCTACTCAGTTATAAAGAAAGATAACCTTGAGACTCCTGTAGGTAAATGAATACAATTTGAGAGCATGCTCATGAGTGAAAGGGTTCAGAGACACATGGGTGAACATTGTATTGTCTCCCTAGTATAAGAAACTGGGGAAATTAGTGGGATCCAAAATACAAAATAGAGGTTGGGAAAGTGAAAGGGGAGAAGATGTCTACAGGGGTAAGGCAATGGCCATTGTTAATCTATTATTCTGTTTTGAATCCCTGTATTGTTCCCATGATTCTGTTTAGCTTGGTTTTATTGTTTAGTTATGTTTGATTTTATTATATTTGGTGGCATGGACAGCTATTGTAAAAATAACAAAATGGATTATAGCAGCCATTATTGATTTCCTATCATCTTGCTCCAAAGCCTTTATTGCTTTATTTGTTTTCTTTTGATTGATTTTATTCTATTTTGCTTTGTTTGATTTTGTTATGTGTAATGGTATAAGCAGCTACTCTGAAGACAAGTTGCATCATGGTAGCCTCTGTTGTATTCCTACAGTCTTGTTTGAAGTCCTGTATTGCTTTCATTGTTTTCTTTTGATTGGTTTTATTCCATTCTATTTTATTATGTATTATACCTGAGGGTATGGGCACTTATTTTGAAGGTAACAAGAGGCATTATGGTAGCCATTATTGATTTCCTTTCATCTTGTTTTGGAGTCTTGTATTATGTTCATTGTTTTGCTTTGATTGACTATTCTATTTTGTTTTGATTATACCTGATGATATAAACAACTACTTTGAAGATAACAAGATGCATTACCACTGTGGTATTTCAAATGCCTTGTTTTGAAGTCCTGTATTGCTTTCATTGTTTTGTTTGGTTTGGTTTTATTCTGTTTTGTTGTGTTTGATTTTCTTATGCCTGATGGTATGGGAAGTTATTTTGAAGATAGCAAGGGGCAACATGGTAACCATTGTTGGGTTATTTTTATTTTGTTTTGAAGTCTTGTACCACATTCCTTGTTTTGTTTTGATTGAATACTCTGTTTTATTTTGTATTTGTTTTATTCTCCTAAAAAATATCCTACTGCTTAAGTTTATTCAGATTGAGGGTTTTTTTTTTCCTTGCAGTTCAAAGCATCTTCAGTGATAGGTCTCTGTCTTACTCTGTGAGTGCTATTTTCACCCTGATTTATATTTTTCATATAAACTTCCCTAGAGGCAGCTCATTGAAACTGAAGCCTGGATACTAACCTGGACACTATAGTCAAGTGTAATTTTTTTAGACCATGAGTTTATGATTATTTATTGAGTTATTCCATAGAGATATTAATTTAGACTCTAATCTTTTAGCATCTGTTAAAGGTCAAATTATGCCTCTCCAACTAGCAAAATGTATATGTAGAAGTTCTAACCTCCCAGTGTTTCAGAATGTGACTTTATTTGGTTATAGGGTGTTTATTTACAGATCATAAAGTTAAAATGAGGTCCTTACTGTGGGCCATACTCCAATAACTTTATTATTTACAGATAATAAAGTTAAAATGAGGGCCTTACTGTGGGCCATACTATGTACATATAAAAAAATGAAATTTGGACATATATATACATAGAGGAAAGCAATGTAAGGAGATAAAGATAAAGCAGCCATGTGAACTAGAACAGAAGCTTGCAACACATCCTTCCCTCACAGCCTTCAGAAGAATCCAACTCTACAGGCAACTTCCCCTCTGCTTTGTGGCCTCCAGAACAGTGAAGCAATACACTTCTGTTAAGTCACTCAGTTTGTGGTTCTGTGTCATGACAGCCCTAGGAAACTAATGTACTTGTAACATTGCTTCTAGGAATAGAGAAGAACTTTTTCTTTCTTAAGAAGCTTAGCAAATAGCTCATTTTTTTCCTTTTCCTTCATTTCCCCTGCCTCCTTCTCAGTTCCCCTACCCATTTGAACAATTTTTTCCTATTTCAATCTATAATACATTTTGGTCCTTATTTACACTTTCAGTTTCTCATACCAGAGAGACAATGTAAAAGTTAAATTTAAAAAAAAGTTTAGCAAATAACATAGCCAATGTAACAATGCTATTAATTCATTTATTCAACTTAATTTGATATTAATTGAACAACTACTATGTACCAGGATTTGTTAAATGCTAGATTCACAGAAATAGATAAAATACTCAAAGATGTCAGTAAAATAGCCTACTGTGTAATTGCATTTTAGAGTTATAATCAAAACTCTTAGAAGAAACTATAATTCAGCAAGACACATGCCTATCACAGATCTTTCTTGTATGTACATTAAAGGATTTCTGTAATAAGTTTACATAATAAACAAATGTTATGATCATGAGAGGAATAAAATTGTTAATCTTAAAATATTTGGCAATTCAGATTGGCATTTCTATAATCTAATTTATATAAAGCCATCACTGGGCATGTTATTTCTTTTCCTTGTTCATAACCAGGAATTAGACTTACATTTACTTTGCCAAAGAAATACCAGGCTGTCTTTACTAATGAGACTTAACAGCTAGGCCCCTCTTCCCGCCAATTCACCTTTGAAAAAACTGGTGAGCTATAAAATTTTTCCAGTTCAATTGATTTCCAGTCCTTTTTCAAAAACTTGTACAATTGTTACCAAAGAAATAAGTGGTCATAGTACAATAAATGTTTACATTGCACTTAAAGTCTGTCTATACTGAGCTTTTCTAAATTTTCTTTATTAGTATAACCCATTACAATTTACAGAAAGCAAATTGATTCTTTAACATTTGAAGATTTTTTGAAAAACAATTGATATATATCTTAGATGAGTATGGCATTTTTTAACTTTCAAGTTTAAAATCAAACTTCCTTATAAAATGATAAATATTTGAAAATGCCATTTTTAATGTTCAAATAATTACTTTATTTCAAAACAGACTTTTAGTCAGGAAAATTAAACAAGAATATATATCTTACTTTGGCTTGTTATCAGTCTGCATCATAACTAGTTTTTTTTTGTTGTTTTTTTTTTTTTTGCGGCACCGGGGATTGAACTCATGACCTTGTGCTTGCCAGGCAGGCGCTTAGGCCACTGAGCTAGTTCCTCAGCCCCATAACTAGTTTTTAAATTGAAATTTAAAGTCTCTTTCTTATCAAGTAGGATGACAGTACTATATTTAATATCATTAAAATGTTACATTTCTTAATTGAAATGAAACCAATCTTAGAATTGCTTATTTTCAATTTCAATAAGTCAGTGATGGTCTTAGGGAGATCCATGATTTGAAATATTTTAAAAGGGAGCAAATGTGTATTTCTTACCTTTGCTTAAGTAGCATATTTTAAAAGATTTTTTCACACTTTGAAGTCCACCAATATAACTAATAGTTTTCTATCCCTGGAATCATCTCTATTATGTAAATCCAATGCATTTTTCAAGAGCTGTGTTAAAGTGAACAGAGATGTCCAAGAAATATAACATTTGAGGAATTTAAGTAAAAAGATCCACAAGTATCTTGTTAGTTCTTGAATTCAGGCAGAGAAGTTGGACATAAAGGAGGGTAGACCATAGAAGATTGGTGGTGTCATAGAACCAGACTTTTAGGTTTGGAAATGAACTAAACCATTATCAAGTTACAAATGAGGTAACTGAGGCTCACTTAGATTCAGTTACTTACCCAAGGTCTCAATGGTAAAAGTTTTAGGAATATACCAAAGTAACTTTGACTCCAGTCTGTCATTAAAATATAACCCTAATGGTGATGACCACTCAGTATACTAGTATCAGTGTTCCTTGTAAAGAGAATTAATTCTAGGGTAACATAAGCAAGCGGCTTGCAAATAGTTTTCCGTAAAAGATCAGTTAATAAATATTTAAGGTATTGTAAGTCACAGTCTTTGTCACATATCCTTCTTTTTGTATTTGTGATTCTTTACAAATACAGAACTATTCTTAGTTGAGCTCCAGTGCACAGACTCAAGATCAGATATGATCTCTGGGTAAGAATTCTGCCAATCCCTATTATAGGTCAGAGTGTTGGTCAATACAATTTCTCTGTTAGTCAGCTTTCTGTTATAACTAATACCTCAGATAATCAACTTTTAAGAGAAAAATATTTACTTTGGCCCACGGTTTTGGAACTTCCAGCTTATGACCAGATGGTTCTGTCACTTTTAGGTCTATGTCAGCATATCATGGTAGGATCACATGGCAGAGCAAACCCTCTCACCTCATAGCCAGGAAGTACAAAAGGGGATCCCTTTGAGGGCATGCTTGCAATGACCCCCAGACTTCTCACTGGGTCTTAACAACTAAGGCTCCATTACCTCAGAGCAGCACTTCAGTGAAAACTGAGCCTTCAGTGTGTGGACCTACAGATTCAAACTGTAGCAGTTTCATCGGCCCAGAGCAAAATTAAAAACAGTAAGTTTAATGCAGTAAGCTAAACTCATTCTGTCCATTGTTCTGAAATCATATCCTTCCACCATTTTGGAAGAAGTCATTAAAAAATTCTTTTATAGAATATGATGATATACATAGACTACTTGTGGTCTTTTAAAAATGTTCTTCCTTAGTGATAAAACAGAAGGAGGGAGGGAGGAAGGAAGGAAGGAAGGAAATGCCCTATTTAAAAATTATGTATATTTTATTTTCCCTGATATCCAAAATCTGAATGATTTTAAGAGTAGCCACTGCTCCCAAATTAAGCATATTAGGCTCTTAGAATACACCTAAATGATATTCATATTTTAATGCAACATAAAACAATCCAGTTGAAGCCTGGCAATCGTTTCAGAACCATTTGACAAGTTCCTGTGTTCATTTTATTGGATGATAGAAGTGACTCTTTATAGTGAGTTTTAGGCTCAGTACTGTTGCATTTCTTGTACTTGCATAATGGAAATGGCCTTTTTTGAGAGCTGTCTCTTCTATTATGGTGTTACATAAGAAATGAAATCATTATTTAGGTACAGTGGGGCACGTTTGTAATGCCAGCACTCTGGGAGGCTGAGACAGGAGGACTGAAAATTCAAGCCCAACCTGGGCAACTTAGTGGAAGCCTGACTCAAAATTTAAACCTTAAGAAAGGTCTGGGACTGTAGTTCAGTGTGAAGGCCTCGAGTTCAATCCCAAGGAGGGGAAGAGAGAGGGAGATCATAAACTCTTTAAAGGTAGAGACCATACTTTGTCCTATTTTTATCTTCCCACAATACCCAGAATAGTAATTAAAATTATAATTTTTCTGATTTAATAAATAAAGAAACAAAACAATCAGAAAGTCAGAAGTATTATATGTTGGAAAGATTACTGTCTAGTAGAAACGAATCTCAAGGAATGTGATCGGATAATCCAAGGTGAAACACGTGTATCTCCCAGGCATTTTTCATTACCTTATTTATTTAATTTGACATCTTTTCAGACAATCTCTAAAAACTAAATGTTCAATACTGATCAAGAGTTAAGGCTAAATATACCATGAAGGAAGAGTATATTAGGTATTTATTGCTGCATAACAAATTACCCAACACTTAGCTACTTAAACCAATACTTATTATCTAGCAATTTCTGTGGGTGAGAAATTGACAAGCAACTTAGCTGGGAGGTTTCAGAGCACAGGTTCTCCTGTGACTCTGCTGTTAAAGTGTCAGCTGTGGCAGTAGTCATGTGAAGGTTTGACTGTGTTAGGAGGATCCATTTTCACGATAACTCGCTCAAAAGAAAACTCAATTCCTCACCATGTGGGCCTCCTTATAGCGCGGTGTAAGTGTCTTCATGACATGGCAATTAGCTTTCCTCAGAGCAAGTGATTCAAGAGAAAGAACAAAAAGAAAAACACAATGTCTTTTATGACCTAATCTTAAAAGTCGCAGCGTCCTTTGTACTATCTTCCATTTGCAAGAAGAGAGTCACAAGTCCAGTCTATAAAACACAGGGTGGAAAGCCACCTCTTCAAGGGAGAAGTATCAAATAATTTTTGGATGTATCTTAACTGCACCAATTAGCAAGAAACAAACACCTTGCCTCTCCTCTATTGTTCTAAAACAACTCAGCTTTAACCTCAAACTTGCATGCTCTATCATCATCCTTGAAGATGGTTTATAATTCTTAGCATACTCCAAGGAAAGGAGGTCTCACCCACCCACGCCAGGTAGTTCACTAAAATATTTCTTTCAAGCCATATATACTAAGCGCCGTTCACACAATTTTCTTCATATAACAATACATCTGGTGATAGTTCGGTCTCAGAGTGAGCTTTAAAGATGACTCGAGTAATAGCAATGTCCTAAAGTACCTTGATGAACTTTAGTTCTGATTGAAGGTAAAAATTGTGATAAATACTGAACAGAATTTCTTAGCAGAACATTTCCTACAGAAAATGACGTCTTAAAATTGCATAGTATTTATATCTCATCTAAGGATTTTGTTCATTGTACCTAGTCCAGAAAAAGTATATCAGAAAATTTTCTATAATGTTGTCAGTCTATACAACTTTTTAAAAAAAGGACACACGGAGATATAAGATGTTTATTCCATCTAAAAAAAGAAGCAGCAAGAATTCTGCAACAATTTAATTCTTAGATTTAGCATGTGATAGCAGAAATGTAGAAATAGAGAATTTGAAGAACGATGTTAACTAAAAAAGCATAGTTTTCCACTAATGTTAAGTATAATGTTAAGCATCTCTTCATAGATTTAAAACATTTTTAGCATGTTCTTAAGGAATTACTGGTAGTAGCCTGAGACGTTAATCTAAGTTTGGAACATTCTTCCCACCCAAAATACTAGATTTCATACCTATGCTAGTTCAGGAAGTAAAGACTTTTCACATGGTAATAACACAAAAAGCTTAAGATTTTCACTTTGTGCAATTTCTAGAAATGTTAATATTCCAAGGCCCAAACCCTGAAAGCTATATATGAAACAACACAGACACTCCAGGAAAGTGATCAGAGGAGGAGGTTATTCCTATCCACCAACGTTTATTATCAAGTGACAGATATTTATCATTAATTGTCATTAGAAATTTATCACTAAGCTTCTAAATAGAACTCCCGAACGAGATTTTAAATATTTTCACTCTGATATTCAAGCACTTGGCAAAGAAACCAACCAGGACATCAGATGATACTGTGAATGTGACCTGTGAATGTCAAACATACAAGAAAAACTAGTTTCTGATTTAATCCTAGAAAACTAATACTTCTTACAATTTCTACAATAGTTATTATGAATTCTAGACTGGTTATCTAGAAATTCTATTAGGAAGCTAAGTACGAAGTGAAAACCTTGAGTCTTTTTGTGTTACTAACATGAGAAGAAGGTTTACTTCCTAAACACGTGTAGGTATGACACCTAACACTTCAGCTGGGTGGAGTGCTCCATGCTTAGAGGAATGTCTCAGGCTACTAGAATAATTCCCTACGACTGTGCTGAAAAAAACAGCACCTAAGAATTAGAATTTTACAGAATTCTTGCTGTTTCTAGTCTAAATGGAAGACTCAGTACATCTCTGTGTCTTTTTTTTAAAGCTGCATGGTCTAACAGTAATATAACAATAATATAATTTATAATTTTATAACATAGTTATAACATATATTATAAAATATAATTTTATAACAATTTAATAACATAGCATAATAATATAACATAATTTTGAGAATTATGAAACAAAATTATGAAACAAAATTCTTAGACGAGATATTATAAACACTGTATGGTTTAAGAAATTGTTAAGACCTTGCATGTACTAGGTAAGGGCCCTACCATTGAGGGATAACCCCAGCCTAGTTATTAGATTTGTTGCTTGCAATAAATCTGAAAAGTATTTCAATTGTAAGCAATAAATTTGTACATTCTAAAATGGCAAGGTTTTTTTTTTTTTGCAGATTTTGTACAGTACAAACCAGGTAAATACATTTTTTCATATTATAGAGTTGAGTTATATAGAACTAGAATAAATTAAATGTTGAAATTTTGACTCTGCTAAGTTATTTTGTGTGGTGAGTCATATAACTCACTACCACTTAACTAACCATCTGCTCTAACTCCTACATCTATATTTTTTCTTTTATACTTCTTAGCAGCTCTTCATATAGAAATTACTATTACAATTTACATTTTATTTATTATACTTACTTACTGTGATTCATTTGTTTATCATGCTTATTTACTATGTTTCACTACTTTTACAAAATAGACAAAAAGAAAAGGATGATATTTCTTAGGAATTACTATTTAATATTAATATCTGGCCTGATATATCATCCATTTCACTCACCACATATGAAGTTCAATGTCCAGCTACATTTAAGGCATTTTGAGGCATGCTTTAAAAATTTAAATTATGGAACACAAGTACATATAATTGCAGTGTTAAGCTTTATGTATATACTTAACATTTAGATATATTCAAACTATGGTTTTATAATTAATTTAACATTGTTCTTCACATTTTCTATTTCTATGTTGCTTCTATAATCAGAAAACTACATGTGACAGAGTACAAAAAACTGAATTCAAATTGAAGTACCTGCTTTGGAAGAATATTTTCATTAGAAAATAGGTTATCTTATATAGGTTAATGTACTTCTCTTGAAAACACAGGGTGACTAACTATGAAATTGTATCTGCCTCTGTTCTCTTCTGCATATCCAGAGCAAGCTGGACTAAGAACATTAAGAGGAAACATTTTTCTCAGTTCCTATTCCAGGCTTTTAACATCAATATATCCTGGAAAAAAATCCAAATGCTCATATTCTAAATGCTCACGTGTGCTCTTTTCCTTTTACATACAAGATGACTGGATTCTACTTGTGCAAAATAATGTTGGTAAGCAACATTGCCCAGAGTGATCTAGGCAGAATTCTTGAAAGTCATGGTGGAATAGCTCTCTTCATCCCATCACCTCTTTCTTGGGTCTATCTTCTGATGGTCTAGCCTCTCATCATGTACAGTCCATGCCAGGGTTTCCCTGACTCAACATAAAAGTAATTGAAATGCTACCATGTTATATCACATTCATGCAGTTTTATTTCCCCTTATAAAAGTAGTGTGTCAGGGATAACAATTTAAATCAAGAAGTAGGTGTACTTTTAAGAAGTATATTGCTTTCTGTTAGAGACTGATATGTTCACTGCTGCATCCATCTAATCCCTTACTACATTTCAGAATTGGAAGGGATGTTAGTGGTTCCAACTGGATTTAGGCAGTGAAAGGTTAAAATTTAACTTTTATTATTGATAAGGTTGTTCATGAAATGAGGGATAGGGCTGAGGGCCAAATGAGCTTGTCAATGTTTCCTGACATACTCTGTCCTCAGTCAGCTCTACCCTGCTTCTAAGTCAGACCCTGGAACAGAATTGAAGCTGATTCAGTTTGGTCCAGGACTGAAATTTTTTGAGTTTATAATCATATTAGTAGATTAACTCTACTTATTATCTTCTTCAAATTAATGACTCTCACCACAGTGATATATGTGCACCCATGTTTATAGCAGCACAATTTGTAATAGCCAAATCTTGGAAACAACCCAAATGCCCATCAATTGAGGAATGGATAAAAAAGATGTGGTACTTTTATACAATGGAGTACTATTCAGCTATAAAGAAGGATCACATTGAGGCTTTTATAGGTAAACGGATGCGACTGGAGACCATACTCATAAGTGAAATAAACCAAACTCACATGTGTAAACACCACATCGTCTCCCTAGTGTAAGAACCTGAAAGACTCAATAAGATACAAAATTCCCGATAAATATGGGGAAAAGGTTCTGAAGTCCAATGGTGCTTTTATTCTTTGATTTGATTGGTTTAAGTCTCTTTTCTACTGTTTGATTGCAATATGTGAGAAGATAGGAACAGCTCTTTTGAAGAAAACGGGACATTAAGGTAGCCATTGTTGGTTTCTTGTCTGATTTGATGACCTGTAATGCTTTCACTCTTTTGTTTTATCTGGTTTTATATTATTTTGTTTTGTTTGAGTTTATTGTCTGTGAATGTATGAACAACCATTTAAAGAAGGTAAGAGACACTAGGGTAGCCATTGTTAATCTCCTGTTGCTATGTTTTGAAGACCTGTATTGCATGCAGTGTTCTGTTCTGAAATGCTGTATTGTGTTTGACTCTATTGTTTTGTTTTGTTTTGTTTTGTTCTGTTTTCTTTAAAATTAAAACAAACAAACAAATTAATGGCTGTCATTTACTAACTACATAGGGTAAGAGGCCAGGATGCTACCACATTAACGAAGTCCTTACACACAGAAGCAGAAGTAGTGGGGAGAAGCATTTATGAAAGGCAGTGCCAGGGGATTTTTGGTGAATAAAATCCCTCCATTTCATTTCAAAATATTTTGAGAACTGCTTAACAGGAAAATACTACAAATTAATAATACAGAACTCTAGTCTTTTCTTAGTAATATATAAAAGACTTCTACTCATCTCTCACTAATGTCTTAGTAAAATAATTAATACGTTTTAAAACAGTCCAAGAATGTTTTTCTCTCTCCATATCTCATCACAATTTGTCTTGCATCTCAAATTTAAATAATTTTAGCAACAAATTTACTTTGAAGGCTGGGGATTTAGCTCAGCGGTTCAAGCACTTGCCTGGTAAGTGCGAGGTTGTGAGTTTGATCCTCAGTAATATATATATATATTACTTTGAAGGAAGAAACACTGAAAACAAAATTGTTTTTATGTGAAAGAACTTTTAGATTAAAATGAAGATGAATTTCGCTTATAATGTCAATTATAGTACTTTAAAAGCCAAAAATTAAATCTCAGAAAATGACATTATACTAGATTAATGAAGTTCGCAAGTATCTTACAGAAGCCATCTGCCAGAAAGCAATCAAACCAATAGAGGCAGTAACAGATGCATATGATAGATATTCAATATACTTGTTTAATTATTACAAAGAGGGCCTACATAAAATCTAAATAAATTGATCTTTTATTGCTGGACATTTAGACTTTAATTCACACAGGGCTTATCATTTCAATAAAATACCTGCAGTGATAAGACTGTGAGCTTATATATTATGGTCTATAATAGAAATGGTATTTCAAACAGAAATGTGCTAAAATTAAACTGACAAGATACTGAAAAATTATTCAAGTTGCTTAAATTATAAAACAGAATATTTTTAGGTAAGATTTCTTTAAATTTCTTTTATGAGAAATATTTTTTACTTAAATGAATATTTTCATCTACCTACAGTATACCTTACTTAGAATGTAGCAAGAACCCAAACTACTCTACAAAATTCGACTATTGAGTCAAAGCAAAAAAGTAGTTAAAAGATTAAACATCACCTAAAGGTCTAGGAAACTGCAAACACAAAGTTGGTTTTATACTTCACTGAGCACCCTAATTAATGGTTCTATATTGCTTTGATTTCTCCTCTTCTGTTCTCTTCTGGATGATCTCTTGCACTTTCAAGACTTTGAATACCATCTTCTATGTTAAATACTTTCAACTGTGTGCTCCAACCATCACCTGTCTCCTGCTGTGTTGACCTGTATTTCTCTCTATGGTAGGATAACCTTGTTGAGCGGTATACAGTTTGATAAAAAGATGTAGGCATATAAAGGAAATGTAAATAAGTGTTAAAATATTAATATCAGTCCATACAAGATACTGTAAAGTTACAAAAGAGAAAGGAAACACTTCACCGAGGAGATAGAATTGCAATAGATGTATAAAGAAGGAAGTGACAGGAAAAGAGAAAAAGAATGGAATTGTGGGGAGAAAGAAGAGTAAGAGTCAAGTTTCTGAATCATAAAACAACCTTTAAAATAATTCCCTAAAACTTGAGCCCTGGAGTACAAAGTGAAGAATGTGCATAAACCAAACAAGAACCAAATCAGGGATGGTCTGACATGTCATACATATTTTCTATGTAAATAGAAAAACATTAAGAGGCTTTTTAAGCAAAGGAGAAATAGGATCAGATTTGTATACAACAGTGTAGAAAAAAAAAAGCTTTTCAATTTTAATTCCTTCTAAAGAGTCCAAATAAATATGTTCTGCTTAGCTCCTAAAGAAATTTGGCTGTACAAGTCTGTGAATGGAAAGCTAGAAGAGCCACACTACTGTCATTTCCAGAGGAAGAAAGAACTTCCTAGCTCAACTGTAGAGAAATGAGACAGATGTAAAAAAGCCAGAAAAATGGCAAAAAGCAGTACACTTACATCTTCTGTAAAGTACTAAGTCACAAACCCCAAGCAGCCACTGTTTGATTTGTGGTAGAAACTAAGCTTCATTTCAAGACCAGTCACAGTCAGGGCTGATGGAGCAGAGCCTAAGAACAAAGATGACTATGAGGATGTTGTGAGAGACTCTAACAAGTCTCCCCATGATCTTTGCTTTTCAGTGTTCACATCGTAGGTGTTCATACTACTTTGAGTGTGGGCAGGTCCTGTTAATTTATTGCTAGTTAATAAAGCAAAGGTTAGTGATGTCTCTTCCATGATTACAAAGCTTTGTCTTGCCAGCCAACTAACTCTAGAGACTTTCCTTGCTGAATTGGTGAATTAAACAGCCATGTTAGGAAAATCCACATGGCAATAGGTGGCCTCTAGGAACTATACGTGACTTTTAGGCGCTAAGGACAGCCTCCAGCCAATAGAATGAAGCTGGAGGAGTGTGAGATTACAGGCAGGCGATAATGGCAATAGCACCAATGAGAAATGATGAAGCCTAAGCTGGGAAGACAGCGGAGCCATTTACCAAGTTAGGAAATACAGGAGAAGAACGGGTTTCATACAAAATAAAATGAGTCCATATGGGAGCTAAGTTCAAACTGTCTGTAGATACTCCAAGTGAAGCTAACTAGTAAGTTTTTTACTAATGTTGCAAGATGTCAAGTGGATCTGGCAAAATTCACATTTCCCTCGTCATGCATAAGCTTTCATGACCTGACAGCAACCTACCTTTTCAGTACTCATCATCTATTGTGTATTCTCCAAGATTAGTTGATGCTCCCCAAACAGGTCTTACATATTCACATTTCCATACCATTGCTTGTGTTGTTCCCTTGAGTAAAATGCATTTCCCTTTCATAGTTATTCATGCTTGTTTATTCCTATTTTATACATATGTATTCCTCTTCATGTTTTAAAATGTCCCTATGCTGTGTTAGAAAATAAGCTCCCTCAAGGGCAGGGATCTTTGCTTTGCTCATAAATATATCTCAAAAATTTAGAACAGTGTCTGGCAAATGGTAGGCACTCAATAAATACCTCCTTAATGAAGATACATGTCTTATATAAAGACATTCCTAATTCTCCTCCTGGTCATGGAGTAAATACTAATGCTTTTCATATCATAGATGCTTAATAAATCTTTGCTGATAAATAATACAACTAAGTAGTTCTGAGCTGGATATGATTGAGCACACCTGAAATTCCAGCATTCCAGGAGGGTAAGGCAGGAAGATCACAAGTTCAAGCCCAGTCCAGGAAAATTAACAACTTAGTGAGACTCTGTCTCAAAAACTAAATAAATAAAAGTGCCAGAGATGTAGCTCAGTGGATTCAACTCCCTGTACCCTTGCCTCACACACACACACACATACACACACACAAAAAAAAAAAAGAAAGAAAGAAAAGGAAAAAAGAAAGAAAAAGAAAGAAAAGAACTTTCATTTTTTAACAAATGAGAAAAAGGAAGTGTAATTTATAGGAAAGGTAATAAAGGGCAGATGTATACCTGAACCTCATCTCTACTTAAGAATATGTATCACTATGCAAATTAAAATAATGCTGAGATTCCGTCTCACTCTAGAAAGAATGGCTATCATCAAAAAATCAAAACAAATGCTAGAGAAGCTGTGGGGAAAAAAGGAACCCTTCACTGTTGGCGGGAATGTAGATGGGTGCAACTACTGTGCAAATCAGTTTGGCAATTCATCAGAAAAACTACGATTAGAGGTCCCATTCAAACCAACTATTCCCCTTCTAGGTATCTTCCTGAAAGAATTAAAAACATCATACCACAGTGCTATGTGCACCCATGTTTATAGCAACACAATTTGTAATAGCTAAATCTTGGAAACAGCCCAAATGCCCATAAACTGCGGAATGGATAAAAAAGATGTAGTATTTTTATACAAGGAGTACTACTTAGCATAAAGAAGGATAAACTTGAGACTTTTATAGGTAAATGGATACAACTCGAGACCATACTCATAAGTGAAATAAATCAGACTCACATGTGCAAACATTGTATTGTCTCCCTGATGTGAAAACTGAAAGAGTAAATAAGGCCCAAAATGTACAAGAGATATTGTGAAATGGAAAGAAACTATTCAGAAGGAAAGAAGAACTAGAGTGGGGTAAAGGGAAAAGGAAAGAAGGGAAAATGAAAAAAAAAATACAAGATAGTTACACCACTAGTTTCTCTTAGTTCACTGAAAAGGAAAATTTG